>NNCF01126289.1:1147408-1181398 GCA_002313205.1 Laupala kohalensis
CCAACTTTTTATCTTATCTAGGATCTTTTGCTGAAATTTTTGAATCCGCCTCTGCCTTAGGGCCCTTGATCGTAATTGATGGGATGGTCCCTTGCTTGCTTCCGGAGAGTAAATTAGTTTTTTTCCCTCCACGTGGTCATACGCAGTTTGTACTGTTTTTTGACTATAAATTTATTATTTATTATTTATAATAAATTCAAGTACACGCAAGATGTAATAAAAAGGCATACGTTATTCCCGAAAATAAATACGATCAAACAGTTCTTTAAAAATTAATGTAAGTCCGAGGACATTTCTTGTCTTGATTTTCAAGATCTCGATGTCTTCTGACCCCAAGACTGGTCAACTGTCAGGTTGATTAGAGCTCTGTAAATATAAATATATTTTATTTAAGGAATTATTGGAAAATTATTGAGAACAAATTTAACAATTTATATCAACGAGGTATTATTATTATGTTTCTCTATATGATATATTTGGATGTAAAAAGTGAAAAATTTAACCATGATGTACCAATATCCTGTCAATGAGCAAAACGCATAGTTGGCCTTACATCCCAGATCTTGGTCCACTGTTCATATTTGCTTGAATACCGCAGATCTTTGCCCCACTGGAGGAGATAAAGGATTATCTCAAAAACAGGAAATTAAAGGATATATAAAAACAGAACTTTCATCGTAAAATTACATTTACAAACGTAAATAATGAGAACCAAACTTGAATTATGGAGAGAGTTCGGGTGAGGAGATAAATTTTGAGGAGTTTGAGAAAGATTCTTAGTTACAATTTTAGATTGGAAACAGCCTCTTGTTGCTTTTTTCTTATCTCTTAGGATTTTTTAGTGAGAGGGCAGTAGTTTCTTTTGCGCTTGTAATAAAAAGACCACCAAATTTTTACATGGAATAATCTCTTAATTTAATGGTTGACATTATAAGTGTAATAAGAAATTCATTCGGTTTAGTAATGAAAATAAAAAGGTTAGGTGGATACATTGCATTTATGCCTATATCTGTATGTGCTTCAAAATACTTATTAACAGTAAATATTACTATTAATAATTATCTATTATGATTCACAGAACAGGAGGATCAGTCTGCATTGTGAGTCAGAAGTCCGCATTCAATCGTTTGCTCCACCGCTTAGCGGATTTTGCGTCATTTCGCGACGACGAAATGAAACAGCCATTCCCAATCCTCTCGTGATGCAAACGCCGAAGTTAACACCATTGTAAAGCTATAACTTGGTTATAACAGTCTGAAAGAAAGAAAGAAAAGGACTAAGACACTCAAAAAAATAATTTGTATATCAAATCAGTAGAAAATAGAATTTTATCACTATCAGTGTGTCATTTGTGAATTCCGAAGTTAACTTCAGCTTGCAACAGAGATAGCATTACACGTGGAGACCATACAGTGAAAATTGAGATTGAATTCACAACTAACTCACAACGGCAAAACGTATTTTTGCCATGCACATACCTTTGCCTCATGCGTCCCTAAGGGAAAAAAATTCATATCATAAATACAAATTTGTGTTACCTATAAAAATCCGTAAAAAAGGAAATTAATTAAAATAAACGAATTAATTGATTAATGTATGAACTGGTAAAATATTGAACAGTGCTGTTTTGTAAGTGTGTTCTACATTTCAGGAAAATCAATGACGATTGAGAACCAAAAAATTGTTTGTTAAATTTCTCAAAAATTAATTGATTGCAATCATCTAGATCAGAGTATATTTTGTAAAAAGTGTTGTAATAAATCAAATAACTTACTAGTTGCCGTGATCCATCGGTGGAAAAAAAAATTTAAACAGTGCAACTACACTATGAACATTCTACAAAAATTCTTCACACCATTCCGAAAGACATTCGTAACACTCAAAAGCTTGTTTGTTATTTGCATCAGTGAGATCCCTCAACCAGTCAGTGAATAATTCTTGACTCTTCTTAAGAAGTAGATATTGTCCTAACACAACATAAGCTTTATCAAACCCGTGCCTTCGTAATCTTTTACCTAAAACAGGGCCAATTCCGGATAAGTGTGTCACTTTCTTATCACCCATTGGTTCCGTTAAGAAGTTGTGTTGTTTATCCGATGTCATGTTTCTATGCTTTTCAGGAACATCAATGTCGCAGTAACATCATGATGTACATAATAGTGTTGGCGTGTACTACTCAGGCGAAGGTCGCGAATGTGACCCCTAACACCATAGAATGGTGGAATGAGTTCGGATCGGTGAATAAAACGTATACTTCCCATCGATTAACGTACGGTGTAGACACTTTCTTACTATCTTCGTTTCAAATAAAACATTCAGAGAGTTCTTAAGATATTCGTGTGTTTAAATAAACCATTTTACCAACAGTGGTTTTAACACTGGTTCATGATGTAATGAAAGTCTAGGATGAGAGTTCACTTTGTGACTACAAGCATTCATTCTTATCTCCAGATGTTAATTATCACGCCACAAGAAGAAGAAAAAACTCCTATCGAGTCATCTGCAGTTCATTCTCCTACATTCACACGAAGGCCATCACGTTTCATTTCCATAAAAGACGATATAACACAGAAAAGCTTTGAAGAGTGATGTAAATACGACCGAACAAATGTTACGAGGTCTTCTCTCTCGCTGCGTGGCAGGTGGAGCTCAATAGTTCCAGCCATTGTGCAGCGGGGACAAGGTTGTTCTCGTGCGAGGCTCACAGTGCTCAAGGGTTGGAACGGAACTTGCAAGTAATGTAAGGAAGCTTCCATTATCACGTTTCCCCTCAAACCATACACTTCTCATATTTCTTTCATAAACCCACTTGCGTGAAATCTGTGTCACATTCCACTAAGACAAATCTTAACGCCTCATTCAAGTAAAGTTAACGAGCAACGTGTCGTTCATCATGAATTGATATAACAGATTTCTTCTTCAATTTTAAACATTTTATATTTGTAGCCTACGTGTTAAAACGATGGAGAAATTGAATCCATCCGTACTAATACATAAATGTGAAATGCGAATATGTGTCTGTCTGTTTGCTACCTAATCACCACAAAACCACTGAAGCGATAGAGATGAACTTTGGCCACCGTATAGTTAAGATGTTCCGGAACAACATAAACTAACGTTAATTTAAAAATAGTATTAAAAGAAAGATATAAAATGATTTTGACAATAAATGTCTCTAGAATCGGGAAAAAGGGAGGTATATTTATTTATGTCGCTTGAATGGTTAGAGATAGGTGACAACTATGAACGATAAAATTTGATTGCTTCAAAGAGTCCTACAAAAAGGTCTGCGACAGCATATCTGAAAGTGCATGAAGTACGGTCCCATCAAATCCGTTCCTAATTTTTACTAATAAGTTTTATTTTCAAGGGAAATGTTATGTTTACATTGAACATAGAAAGTAATAGTGAAATTTTGATTCTGCGCTATGTCGCAAAGTGCCCCATACTCGTTTTGATCTACACCAGGAGAGAAGCTCATTTGAGTATCAAATAATTGTTTTTGTTTGTAGTACTTGATGCTTTATTTTATCTCGATATCAGTTTTTTTATACAAGACTTAACTTTTAAAGCCTTTTTTGAATTTGCGCGAAAAAGTTTTTATGTGATATAGAAATGTTTAGATGTTCGTCTCTCTTCCCCACTCAATATTTAAAGACACATTTCGACCTTGGTACTCTACCGCTCTCTTTTAAAGACCAAGGGTAGAATGGGGCAAAGATTCGCATTTTCGTTTTTCTAACATACGAGGTTTAACTGTAATTTGATACAGTACATTTCCTTGTGTCAAGTTTACAAAAAAGAAAAAAAAACCTTTACCTATCTCTCCGTATTTTCAAATTTTCACTGATATATATTTCCTGTTCTGTACCCATTAGATGGAGCAAAGATCCGCAGTCAGAATCGTCCCACCATGAGTGTGGATCTGCACCACTAGCTGAATGGAAAACAGGAGAATTTTCACAAGAACAATAAATTTTAGGATAATACAACAGTGAATAATGGGATTCAGAATTCGATGGACCAGGAGATTTTGGGCGCTTCTTTGACGAGGATTCTTGTTCAATATTCTTGGCTGGAATGAACCTCGTTCGTTCAGAAGTGCAAAATGCGGAGAGTAGGTCGTTAGGTTTCATCGGTACCTTTACTGGTCTACTACATCGATATAATCTACTACGAGTCATTACTCACATGGTCTGCATTGTGTTTCTCATCCTATTTAACAGCAACCGGAAAAACCAACCGTTCCCAATAATCTCATAAAGGCGGCACCAGATATTCATCATTCGGCGAATCCCATTTTATTTTTTTATTTTTTGTGAATGTGAAATGTAGCGTGCTATTGAAGCTTATCTACATGAAGCGATAGGAGTTAGGAGTTGGGTGGTAGGCCACTGTGAATAGGTGGGTTTACCATCAACTTGGCCCACGTGGAGGGATTAGAAGAAGAATTTAGTAGAAGTGTATTGTTATTGATACTAGAAGGAGGTGGATAGAGAAAGGAAGGTTTGCTTTTCAGTAGTCACAGCTATATGAACTGGGACATTAATGTGAAAAGCTACAAATTTTCTGGCCCCATCGGGAATCGTACCCGGGATGACTTGGTGATAAGCGACAACACTACCACCTGCGCCACCGGGGGGGCTCGAATCCCAAATGGCGAGCATCTCTCACCTATTCTCGCCGCTGCTTAGCTTCTTTTAATGTGCCGATACGCTGTGGTAAGGGCGAGCACCGTTATTCGTGATACGGCAAAGAGCAAGCAACCGATGCACACTATTCGCTATTCGATGAACGGTCGCTCGAGATTAGCCGAATGACGAATGTCTGGAGCTGCCTTAATGTGACAGCAGAAACTAACACATCAACAAAACTAAATTGATGTATTGAAGGAACATGCAATTATATAACATTTTGAAAGAAAGGAAAGACTTTCAGACATATGAGAAAAATGATTATATCAAATCAACAGAGGATGTTTTTTTTAATTTTTTCGGGTCCATATGTGAATATTGAAATGATGTTACAGCCATCAACAGAAACATTACTCCACATGCAGACCATGCTACAGCAATAGAATTCCATCACCACAAACTCACAATGTCGATAAGGATTTTTACCCCTTGCGGGCAATTTGCCTTGGATGGTTATTTTAATCTAAACCGATTAAAAAGTTCTTGGGCTTAAATGAAAGGTCTGACATTGCTCAATTTTGCTGAGAAATCCTTTTCCTTTGCTCAACTTAAGTTTTTAAGCTGTTAATTAATGATTTTTTTTATAAATTGCGACTTTCCGTGCTAAAAGTACACCCTGATAATATGATCACGGAATAATGAAACTTTGTTTCATCAATTTGTTTGGACCACCCCGACTTTTCTCATCCACTACTTTTGTGTGTAATATCTAGTTTATTGCAAATATAAAAATCAAGAACATAGTTTATTACGCATGTGCGTCGGAACTTGTTACAAATCAGAGTGGATTAGCACGTAATTTGAATTCTATCACGATACCAATCATTCATGATCAAGATCAAATACTGCGTAAGTACAACAGGTGATATTGTCGAGAGAATTAAATAAACAAAAAACATTTTTTAAACAAGTTTTTGTATAAATAGTGCTGTACAGAGAAGTAAAAAATAATTTTCCTGTGAAATTGAAAATCAAAAAAATGTCCGTTCCTTGGTCACTCATCATAGATACAAGTACTTAGAAGAAACATAAACTAAGATATTTTAAAAAGATGAAATATAAATCGTAAAAGCTCGAGGCATTTTTCAAAAACTTACGAAGTACGATTATTAGTACTTATAACCCATGACGCCTCAAGCTTTTACAATTTATATTTCATTTTTTTATTTCTCTCTATTAAAATAGAATGTTTGGAAATAATCAAATCGCTCTATAAACTGTAAAATGTACTTGTAACTTATGACATGACCTGATACATCTAGTACAAAAATTACTGAAGAACATTGTGGTAACTAAGTATATGCATTTATTTATTAGTGCATTGTTTTATTACTTATTAATTTGTATACTGTTTATTTTTGTGAATGGTGAAACCTTTCCCTTTTCCCTGGCGCCCAACCTCATTATCCGTGACCGAGGACAGTAACCGGGTTACAACACTAACAGTTGAAGATAAATAAAAGCTTGTAAAATGCTTGAGGACGTAGACAATTTAAGGTCGAATTCGATAGAATAAATGTTTCCTATGAAATTACGTTCATCCATATAGAAGGAAAAAATGATTTATTAACAATTCGGTATTATTTTGGAACTGATCTTTTCAAAAATCCCGATCTACTAAAAAAATTCAATAGTTTATTAACATTATCCGTTTCATTTCAGAGATTTGTTGGTAAATCTGCAGCCAGGCCAATTTGTATTCGTATTCTCGTGTATTTTCTGCAATCAGTTAGTAGGTGACGCATTGTCAAAGAAGAGCTACACTCCTCACAAACGGGTTCATCATCAAGTAGTAACTTAACCGATGAGTGAGAGGACAATGTCCTATGCGCAGGCGGGTCAGCAAGAGCTCCTCCCGCCTGGCTTACATACAGGGTCTGCTCCATGACTTAACAGAGGATTTGATAAGTCGGAGCTTATTCCCTTCAACAGCCAACCACTCATTTTTTCATTCACTTAGAATCCTTGTCTTGATGGAATTTAGATTATTTTTTGGAATTGTGAAGAAAGCCAAGCGATTCTTGAGGCATGCCGTTTTTTGCGGAAACGTCTGCTTCCTCATTTCCTCTGATTCCCACGTGTCCGGGAATCCAGCAAAACATTATGTTCTTTCCATCGCTTTGGAGCGAGAAAAGCACATCCTGGATGTTCTTGATCAGCTTATCAGCTGGATACATAGCCTCGATTGCTTGAAGGGCACTTAAGAGAATCTGAGCAAATCAGGAAATTTGATCCGCGGAAGCACTTCGTTGATCGCAATGCTCTCAATATGGCGTAGCACAGGTCTTACGGGGAAACACCACGGAGTAGCCGACACCATCAGCCTGCTTCGACCCGTCTGTAAACAGGGATATGGACCCGGTGTTTGTCGAGGATTAGGTGAAAGTATACTTTCAATATCGCGGCTGGAGTGTTGTTCTTGTCATGATGCAGAAGATCGAAACTAATCTTCGGCTTGTGCAAAGCCCAAGGAGGAATCTTTTTGAAACCTTGATTTAAGACGAGGTGTGCGTGCAATCAATGTTTTCAAAATTTATTTACAGCGATATCCGAAACGTTTGGTTGCTCTTAGTGTATTTTAGAAACGAATAGAAGGATGGAATACTGCGTTGTGCACCAGATTGTCGGGTAAAGTACGCACATGGGTGTAGTGCCGAACAAGAGTAGTTGTCGCCGGATGGTGCGCCACTCGTCATACAAACTGGGTATGGGACTAGTACGGTAGGTTCCCGTAACTAGTCGAATTGCTGCATGATGGACACTAAATCAACTACTTTAAATAGCTTGCACGAGCAGAGCTATACACAACAACCATAAAAAAGATAAAAGTTAATGGACTTAATGTAGTTCATCAACTTCTCTATTATGGAATTAGATTATAAATATTATGTAGTTAGATTACGTGTTACGAACGAATAGCCATTCGCCGTAGACATAGGAGCGGATAGGTGGGGACTCGTATGTTTCAACGAGCTAAAGAGATAAGATATGAAGAGATTCTTGTACAACACGTCTCAGATTCACAAATACACATTTATTACTTTTTAACAAAGTATACATTTAGTTATCTTAAATTACAGAAGCAAAATTACATAAATTTTCTCCTGAATTGCAAAGTTGAAATTGGTTGTGTGCAACAAATACTCCGAGAATATCCATTGTAACTCCATAGAAGCCATTAAAGTAATATCATAAAGCATAAACATGTGTTTATGAAAAATCCACTTAAATAACCCCTTTCCCTAGTTAAAGCAGAATTACGATATGATACATTGACAAATTTGGGGTGCGATTGCATCTGATCTGCACTATATAAAAAAAAGGAACCCTCGCTGGACTCAAGTTTTTGAGTGCAATCTCCCAGTAACATCCTTGAAGTTTATTTACAATAGTACCTGCTTAGACATTGATAGCGGTTATAACAACCATAGAATTGTGCAGGATTTTGAGGTGCATTAGATCAAGCGATTCTTGAGTCTAAATGCAGGTCTAATTATTACGAGAATAAATACTTAGTAAGTTGAAGTGGTGCTTATTGGTAGCCTTCCTCCGCTGCCATGGCCGCATTGCCGTGGTCTTCTGTGGAGTAGTCTTCCTCGTGTCAGCCTTGTAGCGTGGAGGCAATAACTGAAACTAGAAAATGTTCGTGAACAAGTATGTTCAATACTGAGTTGCTGAGAGTGCTATGCCATGTATTGAGATGGCGCAGCAGTTGAATGACTTCATACAGAAAGTCATGTTACAAAAAATGTCTCGTATCACAGATACATTAATATGTTCAATGATTCGAAGAGTTGCTACGAGCTGATGAGTGACTTCGTGTCACATGACACGGCGACGTGTCCCCAGAGTGTTGTCACGTGGTGACCCCTGAAGTAAAACTGTAGAGAAAGTGGCTTGAACGCGGCTCTTTATATAGCCGGCGCACGGAACGTACACATGGAGTGTGTTCACTAATTAAGTATCATGGAACTTGCAGTTGACAAAGAGATTATAGTTTCAAGAGTATGTCTATGAATACTTATTTCAAGAGTATTCAATGAATACTTATATATTCACAGAGTAATCCTGCACATGGAGTAAATAATAAGCTTCTCAAAGAACACCAATGATTTAGAGTTTGTGATGGATGAGAATCATATGGATGAGCATTTTACGAACGTTTTGGTTCGTAACATTACGCACTCATATAGTATCATTTGATTAAAATAGCTTGAGAAGTTTGTTTAAAAATTTACATTAGCGTTTATGGTTGTAAATTATGAAAATTCATTCGAAATTGCGAATTTTTATTGTGACTGTACCTGGACTGTAACGTTTTAAATCTTTAAATTTAAACTTCACCGTAAGATATCAAACTGTGACAATAATACTTCTTTGGTTAGGAAAAAATGCCTAAATTATATGTTTCAGAGTATGTGAGGTGAGTTTCTCGTCCGTACTTTGTGTAATTTACGAATTTTTATTGTTTATTAGAGGCACTCGTTTTAGTGACTTTTTATTTAGCCCGAACTTCTAAACTGAGATTCAAAAGTTGACTAATGCAAATGTAATGTCGTATTAAATGATAGATGCGCAGCCTTTTTAGTTGAAGATTAAATGAGATGGGCTCCCTGTCCAAATTACGTAAAGTTTACTTAGAGTGATCATTTCTTAGAGGTACTCGTTTTAATTACTTATAATCTAGCCCTAAATTCTAAACTGTTGTATAAAATAAGCACGATTGTCGCGGCGATTGAGATAATAAGCGGCGATGGGCACAATAAGCGCTGGATTCGCTTACATGGAACTTTTTCGCATCCTATGCGATATTTACAAAAAACGCTAAAAAAAGACTTTGTCACCGTGACATTTTGATCTTGTGATCTACTGATAAGAATGAAGCTTATTTTTTCACTGTCACTGAATAATAAATGTTTAGCTGTATGTTGTATGTTTCAGTTGATATGTAAAGAATATACGATTAGTTTTGACAAGATCTTCAACAGGTTTTCTGCTCTCCAAAAACCAAAACCCATCCACAGAATATTACCGTTAGAATTAGAATGCGCCCTCTTAATGTATAATAGAATATTTCTCCCATTACAACTTTATGCAAGTCCGAAAAGGGGCCATGCAACAAAAACACAAATAAACAAAATCCAGATACTCCAGAACAAATTTCTAAGAAAGATTGTAATCGCGCCATGGTACGTAAGAATAGAGACATCAAAGAAGAACTACAATTCCCGACAATAGAACAATCAATAATAAACTTGTAACAGTTGCGCCCTGTCACAATACGCACATATTACACGCCTCCCCATTACGGTCACGCCTCTCAGCTTTGCCCTCGAGCATAACAAGCTGATGGATTTTCATACGCTCACTTCTACGATAAACATACGCCATCGCGTATTTATTTACTAGCCACAGCCCTCTGTACACGAGAGTTCTAAGGCATAGCGTCAGAGTCATGGCCAACACATTGCAAGGCCTATGCAAAGAATAATAAACGAACGTATCGTTCAACGTAAATTCAACAAATCCATCCATGAAATACGCCATCCATGAAATACGGGAGCACCAACAAATAAATATAAATATTAAGCTATAACAGCATCCACAAGACCGCTCCTTTCTAATCCAACCGGATTTAATATGACTTAGATGTTCAGATATCTCTACCTCAAGAAGCTTCCCTAGGAAACGAATAACATCCATTCCAACGATCTTTCCTGCGCTAGTCAGTCGCTCCATGCATGCTCTACATATGTCCAAGTTCTCATCTCGACGAGCACATACTATTATCAGCTCCGAGATTATTTAAGCATCAAGCTTCATTATAATACGTACTTCCACGACTCGGAACACGTATACAAGCAGCCCTGAGAAATAAGACGCCACGCTAAAAACCAGCCCAGCTCCGTCAGGCATTTAAATTCAAGACTTCGCCGAACGCGAAGAACCCCAAACGTCGACGCCAATTGCCGAGGATCTTCACCCCCGGAACAGCGCGACTACCGAATCTGGAATCTACAAGACTCGACGCCGAAGCCGTCGCCGAATCCAGATCCCTTGAAGAATTCTACTCCGAGCACGTCAACGCGACGCTGCACTTCCCGAGGGTCCGATAGCGCGGACCGTCGCCACTGGCACTGTCTTCTAAAACGCAAGTCCAGACGACATTCCACGTTCATTGTATGATCGTCTGTCACACGGTGTCTTAGAATTCTTTATTATTTTCAATTGTTCAACCAAGACTGGTCTGCATCAATAAATTGTTCAAAGACCAAGTTGGAAGCCAAGTGTTATTTATTCAACCGCACGAAAGAGGAGATCTCGTTGCAAGTCAACCAGGTTTCCACACTACGTAACGTTAAATAAATAAAAATGGTGACCCATCGACGTTCTGAATAACGTTTTTCAGTTCAATTTTCAATTCAATTCCATTCCCCGCATTTTGGGAACCATCTTGTTCGCTAAAAAACCCCTTTACAGTTTTTAGCTATTGTTCTTAGTTCACGCGCGTTTAGTATACATTGCTTATTGTTCTCTGGGTTCCCTGCACCCATCCTCGTTTTTCCTCGTTTTCTTTTTCAAAACAATTTTACAATGCCTACAGAAGACGTTCCCCGCGAACATCCTCCCCGCACTTATGGTGCCACAACGTTTCCCATGCCGACCTTTTGGAAAGATCGACCGCAAGCATGGCTTAACTATATCGAGGCCCATTTTTCCGTCAGAGGCATCACTTCTGCTTTTGACAAGCACGCAGCGATAGTTAGCAATCTCGATCATGTCACTCTTTCGTCAATTGACGAAAGTTTACTGACACCCTGTGACAACGCGACGTACGAACGTTTAAAGGAATCTTTAATTACTCAATACGCCAGCTCACAGCATCAAAGAATAGATCGACTTCTGTCGTCAGAAGAAATGGGCAATCGCACCCCGTCACAATTCTTACGACATCTCCGAAATTTAGCTGGCCCTGACAGTCAAAACAACCCTCTGATAGCAGAGATCTGGAGGAGAGCCCTCCCCGTTCAAATCAGGACGATATTAGCTGGAGGTTGTGCTAGTGATGTAACGGAGCAAGCCACATTTGCTGATAAAATCGCAACGGTATTACAACCCACAAATTCCGTGGCAGCTGCTCGTGAGACGATATCAGCGCCCCCTACAGACCCGCGCATGGATTACGTGCTCCAAACGTAGACATCTCTCACAAGACAAATAGCTGAATTAAAAATGAATACATGCCCAAATTGTAATTCACAGCGAAGCCAATCGCCTTATCGCAATGGCCAGCGAAACCCTTCGCCCTACCGCGGCGATCAACGGAACCCTCGAGCTCGTTCACGTTCACAGTCGAATGTCAATAAACCAAACGACATATGTTGGTTTCACGCCAGATTCGGCGACAGCGCGAAGAAATGCCTTCAACCCTGTTCGTATTCAAAAAAACTTGGACAGCCGTCCTTCAACCGAACGTTGAAGGGCGGTGTGCACGCTTGCGACCCCAGAGTAAATTTCTGCAACAGATTGACTGGAAAACGTCCGTATGTATATGAGCGAAGTACTGGTCTCCACTTCTTAGTTGATTCAGGGTCAGACGTCTCCTTATTCCCAAGTAAACATTGGAAAACTAGTACCACCCCCACCGGACTTGTTTTAAACGCGGCTAACTCCACCGACATAAAAACTTACGGGACCGCTCACCTGAAACTTCATCTCTCCCTCCGTCGAGAGTACTCCTGGAACTTCGTGGTGGCTGACGTGCAGGACCCCATTCTAGGAGNTTCAAGTACATTTTTAATCTTTTGAGTAGACATTCGTTTAATTTGAAATTCTAATTCTGTAATTACTTCGCATATAAATTTCATTATACATAGTATACTTGGAATGAACATTTGTGGCACCTGTTTCATAATTATTCCTTTATTTATCACATGTGTATCATCTGAGTTTATCACTTTCTACTTGGAGTAAGTAATTTAGGAATAACATTGGATATGTCTTGCCAAACCCATCTGTCCTCTTCATAGTCTTCCGGGTTTCACCTTTTCGTGCTCGATGGTATGTAAGTTTGCCACGTTCAACGTGTCAAGTCCACAGGTGACGTCAAGTTGTTGCTTTCATTCATCTTGCCGACAGTTCTGCAGGTTGGTCTTAATGCATTCTGGAGTGCACACAAGGTTGTATTGGCATCCGCATTGCTGCTGTTCCTTAGTGCAGTGGAGGGATGCACGTCTAGGTTGTTGTCCTTCAAATAATCTATTACAGTAGAACTTCGATTAATCGTCTCGATTAACCGTATTCACTCTTCCGCGGAAAAAAATTCCAAATACATGTATAAATCCAACAATTTCCACAGTTGTATGTAGGTTCCTAGACTTCCGTGATGTAATGAATTTCAGGAAAAACGAAACTGAAATAAGGAAATCATTTCAAACCGGAAAAAATCAGACTGATTACTTCATATTTCAACTCCTGATAACGTGACATTGTACGCACGTACGTACGTATATGTACATAATTCGTGTAATGAAAAGTGTCTCCATTAACCCTGGTTTTCATATATCCGTGCGACCCCCCCCCCACCATTACCCCGGATAATAGAAGTTGTTCTGTATATTTATTTGAACGATGAACCAATATGGTAATATTATGCTGTTCAGTAATGTGTACTGTACAACATACTTGCAAAAAACCGTAGCAATTTTCAAACAGAATACGTGTTCGACATTTAAAGCTTACAATGTTACTAATTTACTCGATTCTTTTGAATGATGGAACCTGAGCCTACATATTCGTACGTTTATCTTCGCCGGCTTCTTTTGTTATTTTAAATAAAAAAATTAACGCACGTCTAATACCTTTTCACTCACTCTTGGAATCAGTTGTCAACAGTGTTGGATATGGAATAAGCCAGTAGGGATGCTTAGAACACAAAACAGCGACAAAAAAAGGTTATTTACTAGCAATAATTTAGTTCATTTAACGAGATTTATTCAATATATTAGAGAAACGTCTTACACATTACAAATTATTTATATTTATTATTTATAACTTATATTTTACACATTGGTAATCCGTTAAATAATTTACCACATTAAAATATGACGCAAATCTTTGCTCTTAAAAATCTACAGTATTGGGTTTGGAAACTGAGATCTAGTATTCAGAGAATTCTCCAAATACCATTGATGTAGAAATTTCTTAGAGTGATTGAATTGTATTATTTAGAAAAATACAAGGTCTGGTTACAAAAGAGCGACCTTTTCTTCTGCTTATATATGTATATGCATGTATAATATACGTTACCGTCAATGTAGACAATTCAGGTATTGTGTACAATCCCTAGGCAATGTGAACAATGTCTGAAGCCGTTAGGCAAAGTGGGAAATATTCATCGCATTTCCCACTTTGCTAGGCATTGTGCGTATTATCTGGGCATCGTTAACATTGCCTAACGTAAGACAGGGAAAGATAGTAGTACAAATTCTTCGTGATTGAAATAGAACAAAAAAAATCAGTAATTTGTATTTGTCACTCTAATTTCACAAATAAACACATTTGACTTCTCAGCAAAACATTATCGTATATCACAAAATATGAACAATAATAATTTTAAAAATTTGGTGGTATTAATAACTGTACTGCCTAATGGAAGATGATGACTACATTGTCTTAACAAGTTTTTATTTGACATGCAACTTTCGTATGTATGATCTCCTTCCATTTCAAATTTTTCCGGCTACTTCAAAGTTTCCAATCAGGATCCGATCGGAAATTGAACAGATATATGTGTGGTTTGTATGATGATGTTGAACTGATGTTGGATGTGAGAGGTATATCGTATGTTGTATTAATGCTTCTCGTTTCTATAAGTCTATGCTAAATTATTGAATATTAGGATGTGATGTGTTATAGTGTAACGGGTTTCATCGCACGAAATTGAAGGATTTCGTTAATGGTAGGACACTGGACTTTGAGCACATTTGACAAGTAAAAAAGTGAATAAAGTTTTGTACTACAAAGTATAAAAGAAATGTAAAAAAAAATTAACAAACTTTTATTCAAGAAGTACTGACTCAAATGTAAAATAATATGTTTAATAAAATTAAAAGTAAAAAAATATAACTACAGAAAATGCTACCTTAATTACTTATCATAGGTGAAGGTACTGAGAAGATTCATAAATGTAGATATTTTAAAAAGGTGAAATATAAATTTAAAATTGGAGGCGTCAAGTGTCATAAGTACTAATGGTACTTTAATTGGGTTTTTTTTAAGTCTAGGAACTACTATAGAGTTGCGGGTATGCTGTATTTCCCTTAATTTGACCAAAGAATGCGATTGTATTAAATATTGTTAAACAATTTTGTATATACCCGTCATATAGGTATTTTGCCATTTCTAATACAATTAATTCCCAACAAACACTAACAAAGAAAAAAGTCAGTGAATTCACTCCATCAACACAAAGGAGACAAGGATTTATAATAAACTTGTAGCTGTAACTAACGCTTGAGCAGTAGATCAAGTCCAGAATGCGAGACGAATTATTTGCGGAAATGTATTATAAGTATTTTAACAGTTATACGTTAGGTATTGTTAACAATGTTTAGACAATGCTGGAAATAAAATTATTTCCTAGTTTGCGTGGTGTTTTCAGGCATCGTTCGCATCTCCTAGGTATTGTGTACCACTTACTGACTAATGACAAAAGCTCAGAAAGAACAATGATTATACATTTGAAATTTTGTAGGTAGGTTTATTTTACGGTGTAGGCATCTGCTAAGAAAGGATTTCATGAAAATTCATCTTTAAGGGGACCGAAATGGTGTTTGGAATGTTTTATGCATGTATCCCATAATAATTCTAGAGTTCCGAGAGCAATGTCAACCAAGTTTGGTTCATAGATGACAGACTATCTGAAAACAAGCACTGTGGAAGTACGATATACCTGGTACTCCAAGGGAGGGGATGAGAAGAGGGTGACATGTAAAAACAATGAAGAAATCCGATATAAGTTTAAAAACCCTACCCTTCGTTACCGTTGAGATGGTTAAGGACGTCCCCGATGCTTTGTAAGTTCACAATCAGTCCACTTCGGAGATAATACCCCGAACATTCATGACGTAGAGGTGGGAACAGGGGTCAGGTAAAGCTAATAAAAAATTACTGATATTGCTGTTTAATACACAACTTTTTTGAGCTGCAGAGGAGTAGTCACATTTTCAATTATGCTTAAGTCAACTATCACCTTTGGTAAGGGAATGAAATGTAAAAATGAACGAATATGACAGATATTAGTGTTGAGATCACAGTCTTCGGGTCCGCTAAAATTAGCTTTAAATTGAAAACATTAAAGTTAGTATTTAGGTTAATTGTTTGATTTGCGGACCTAGGAATAATGAGATATCTCTTCGATTTTTACATTATTTATTCATTGCTTAGTTTTTTATTATTGTATGTACTGTGTAACAAAGATTCACGTCATGCAGTTATGACTAATGTTTATATTACCACTGAGCATTAAGTAACATTAGTTTCATTATTAGAACTCGTGATAGTTAGTTTTCATCTGAAGCAATTTCTGTACATTGGTGAAAATATTTCCAAGTAGTCTACGACAACAATTGTTTGGTCCAAATATGACAATATTTGTGCTGAAAATCAGTCTTGTAAAAAATGTTGTCTAGTCCACGGTCAGCCTCTATACCTACCTCTCGCGAAGGGGCTACCGTGTGAAAATTATCGGAAATGACTTCCGTACCGATTTTTGGCTTCATTAAGCTGATAGTGTCATCCAGATATCGTTTAGGTCTAAATTTTGCATCCATGGAGCCACAAAGAAAAATAATATCTTTCCCTCCTAATGTGAGGATGTAAAGGGGATGAAGGAAAATACAATTAAAAAGGGCCTATTTTCTTCGGCCCCATAATTGTCTGGGTGTCTGAGGTATATAAAATTATAATCCCAATGCCAGTAAGTTCATGTTCAGATCTCACTGTGGTACGGTATCTTTAGAGCTGGAGATAGGAAAGGTGAGTCGTAAAAATAGCGTGGAAGAACCGATATTATGTTCGAAACCGTAATTCTCGGGGGTTGTGAGATAAATAATCCTAATGCCGCTATACCATAAAAAGGTCACGACATCCCGAGATGAGAAGGTTGAGAAGAACGTGGCATGAAAAATGATTGAAAGTGTGTCGAATTACTAGCTTTGTAGAGTTGCTGAGATGAATAGAGACACATCCAATGTTATGTGATAGTTGGACCACCACCATTGGGGGAAACAGCCCTAGAACCCCCATGGGTGAAGTTCATCTTGTTCAGACCGGACTATTGTAATCAGATCGGACTCATCTCTCGCTAAGACTTGTCTAGATGTAGCATTCAAAACACTTAAAAGAAAGTCTTTATTCTCCGCCATATCTGTTATCCTTACCTTCTCCTTTCTACTCATTGTCTCTGTCCCTTCAAAAGTGTTCTTGGTTTATATTGACTAACATATTAAACTATTCTATTGTCCTTCTTCTTTTAGTTTGATCGAAGTCTCACAAATAATTTACCAAATTTATTCCAAATGTTTTTAACATTCCATGTCCATGTATATTTAACCTTCAGAAACGTTCTGTCTTCAAATTAGCAATCATCGTGAAATATTCTATCTTTATTCATGATGATCAAAGTTTTTGTACCCCCATATGAATCCTCTCCAAACTTATAAGAAATCAAATTTCTCTTTTCCCGGTAAATACTCTATCTTCCATCTTCCGTATGTTGACGAATATTTAAAAATGCATTCGATTATTTTACCTCAGATTTATAAGTCTCAAATTTGGAGAAAATTCTGTGTCCAAAACTCCAATCCTTTGAAGATATTCTCAGTTCTTACTTTCTGATTGACAAAATTTTCCTTCACTCTTTATGTTGAAAAAAAAAATCCAAGTTCTTACAGTTACTCTTGAAAATGATTATAAGTAATTTTTTCCCTCAGAAATATTCTATTTTCATGCAAGCTATCTCCGAAAATTTTGTATTTCTTTTGTTTTCCTGTCTTGAAAAACTTGGAAATCCTGTACATATTCACAATATAAATATTATTCTATGTCCTGTTCCAATGATCGACTGAAAATTATATCGGCTGTAATACCATTTCTACGAATTTTCTAAATTCAGTGTCAGTTACAGCTGTCAGTTGCAAATAATCTTTCATATAGTTTGACGTGTAATTAATCTCTATCAGTGCCGTGAAATTTCTTGTTAGTTCCGATTCAGTAATGATCAGTAATTCAATAATGATTCAGTAACGATTTTACGTGGGATACCTGCATTTTTTCAGTAAAGTACTGTGAGCTTTGACATTATTTAAGGCAACTGAGTATATATTTAAGGAGGTGATTGAAAATTTATAGTGAAAAATTATGTGAAGTACTCTTGAATTCCGTCTACAATTGTCGGAATAAGTGAATGAAAAAAATTTGTGACATGATAAGAGATAGAGTTTAAGATGATGTTCATGAAGTAGTTATTAGTGTTGTGATTGAAGTTGGATTGAGGTAGAGGGCGTTCAGGGATACTTGAGTTCTGAAGAGAACTATGATTTGCTGATGATAGCTGGGGCGGTGCAGCCACGTTAGGAATGGGATTTGTTTTGGGTAATTCAGGAAAATTTGATTGATTCAGCATAGGTGAATGAGGTAAAACGTTCTTTAAACTATTAGATTTTGCTTTTTAAGATTTCTACTTTTTGAGTCAAGGATTTTTTTATAATGGGGGCAAGTGGAAGTTCATATACTCCTATCTGCTCTATGGTTTCCCTTACAATGAATACAGATTGGCATTGACTCGCTCATAGCACAGTTTACTGAAAATTCAACTGCTACTACTGGGATGGGGCAGTCATTTTTTATGTAATTTCGTGACTTTTTGTACAGAGGGAAATTTTTCTTTCAGATCTTCTAAAATTGCACCATCTGATATAGAAGTATGAATATTTTAAACTACAACAGAAAGTTTCTGGACTGATGGGTCAGCATGTGTGAAATTTCATGTTACAGTCAGAAAAAAATTATTATTGTAGCGCGAAAGTCTTCTATGGATTGGATCTGAATTTTTATTTCGTTTGCCTTTAGTTCGCCTTTGATGACTGATTTAAGATATTTAATGAGGATGCTATAGTTATGCTATCCTATAAGTACACAGGGGGAACTTTTATAGAATATAATAAGTTGATTGAAGATTCACTGCCACTTAACACTTCGAATCTGTTGGACACTTTCACTTGGTACTGAGATTGCGGTGACTCCTCCGGGAATTTCTTCGGTCGATGCTCGTCTATTTGGTTGCACGACCGTTTGCGTTTACTTTGCGTTGCCGCTTGAACCTGGCGGTAAGTTAAGTGATGATGCTCCACTTCACGGAGCTTGCTGGTAGGCTGTGATGATGTGGTGTTTGAAGTCATCGTGGAGTCGGCGTGGTGATAATCAGAACCTGCGCTGTTGGAAGTGAGATTTGCTCCATTTCATTGATGACGGCGAGAGCCTCATCAGAGACTGCCAGTCACTTCTTTCCCTATAAATAGTCATTATAGTCCTGGTGGAGTTGACGACGCGATTTTCTATATTAAAGTTGCTCAACTAAATATCTAAAACAACAATTTTTTTGAAAAAAGTTAATTATAAGTGGACATTATAGAATAAACAGTAATACTGAATTAATGGCAAACGAGGAAATGTTTCCGACCTTCAACGAATATACAGAGACAATTATATACCATACAATATTTACGGAAAAGTAAATAGAACATGCAAGGAGAAAAGAAAAAAGATTGAATATGCGCCCTTCTCTCCGTGGTGGGTTCTGGCACGTTCCATCGAACGTAGAGAAGAGGCGCAGTCAAACAGAACGAGATGGGGAAAAAACGACATCTATATAATGACAGACCCCAGAATATAATGATAGATGTGAAAAATAATAGCGCTTAATGTATTGTGACATGTAGTTCATTAATGTGTTGATGTATGTTTTTGGAATAAAATAATATTTGTACCCTAAATAAACATTCATATTAATGTTTTAAAGTGATCTATAATTTTTGACAGGATTAAAAGTACATATTTTCCCAACTTTTCACATTTGAGACAGACATGAAGATTATTTGCACGAAAGAAAAAAAACTGTAGACACCTATCTTTGTCATCGAAATGGCCTGTACACGAATTTGGATACAGAGACACTGATTTATCACCTTTGGGAAGGCAAACACTGGAAAGATTCCATATACTGATTCTGTATTTGTTACCGATTTGCAAATGCCCGCCATGTATTCATGTAATTCACCGTTCGTCACTGTTCAGACATTTTTTTAATATCTCACCATTAGACAAGTGAACGATCTGTGGACTCGATACTCTTTGTGCCAATTGAGTGACGTATCTCGATTTGGGCTTCTATGAACTTTAATCCCGCCAGAACAACGTCAAACATCCTTTCATGACGAGTAAGATGGACGATCGATACACGGTCAGTCTGTGACGTCACGCTATCGATCGATTCCGTGAACCAGAGCTAGAGTGCGAGCCCTTCGCCGCTATGAGGCAGCCTCCGAAATGCTACCGCTCTCACTTACTGCAATTCACTCGACGAGTCATCATTACTTTACATCTGGCGGCAGCGCGCGACAAGCGCTTCTCCGAAGCGAGCCCCGACATGGGGACACTCGCTCACTTGCTATCACTCACCGTTCATCATTACATCTCATCATCACTTCCTCATCTGGCAACCACGACATGTGGACAATCTGCAAAACTCGTCCGAGGAGTCAACACAGAACGTGTCATAGTACACTCAACATTCGACACGCAAGCTGACGACTTTCCCTGCAGCTTCTACAAGGAGACAACTGGGCCATGCATCACGAGATAAGCTCTGGGTTGAAACTCCACGTGCCGAGCTGTGAGCACATTTGACCTCGACCTCAACTGCATCAGCGCAAATTCATCAAATCGACACCAACCCAATGCCATCCAAGTGGACTCTTTCATGAAACGGACCATCTCGCCTCATCTACATTTCCTGTGGTATTTTGTATCGCCTCATTTTTCATGTTTTTCATTGTTAGCTGCAGATTTCATGTCATTAAACTGTTATGTTGGCATGTTCAGAGTTTAACAACACCTCATCTACCTTCCTCATTTTCTGTAATTGACTATAAAGTTTCGGTCCTTCGAACCTCATTACCTCATCCTACATGTACAAGGAATTTCACCTAAAATTTCTGTACAATCACATTGCTCAGAAAATACTACTAGTTGAAATAGATCAAAGAAAGAATGTATCATTTATGAAACACTATAACATCCTTTCATTTCATGTTGTGGGAACGACACCCTCGTACTTCTCTATTGGTTAAGTGATATTGGTGTTGAAAATACGATGGTAAAGGAAAATACTATTGTAAAATTAATCGGTAATTGTGAGAAAAATCGGGAGATAATTTGTGTTCATAATGGTATAATCGGTTATTCTGAAGATTCGTGATGGGAATTATAATGAGAGATTAATCGTTATACTAATGAGTCTAACGTGCTTTCGATACACGAAATGAATGTACCACGAATGTCTTCATTTCTGAAATGAACATTAACGTATTTCTAAAACTATCATTAGTACTATTGATCACTATAGTTTTGAATATTCTGGACTATTTATAGTTTTTATTCAGAAACTATAGTTTCAGACAACCCTCGAAAACTGGTGCCTGAATGCATAACTACTTGCTGAAGACACTGACCCATTGGCAGAAATTTATTTCGGAGACCTCCCCGCTTTTCGAAAAATATATCGATGTAAAATTTGAGTTCTCTACAGTGTTTATATTTTTAAATTGTTTAATTCAGTTCATTATTTAATGAACGAATTACAAATTAACAATATTTTATATTAATAAAGTATTTTCATAAAAACTGTAAAATATTTAGAAGGGAGCCGGGTCTCCTGAAATCCCTCACCTGTGAAGACAGTACTTTTGAGTGGCTCAGCCACAACTACAGTCACCTACTTCAACTTACTAAATAGATCTGTTACCTATCCGTGTACTGCTCAGTCACCATGTTAGCATATGTTCTGAAAACCAGGAAGAAGTACATTGAAAAGAGACCAATTTTGAGCGCTTGATTATTAAAAAAACTAAAGGCACTTTTGCATTTTCATTTTTCGTCATACCGTTTGTGGATTGCCATTTGTACCTTTTTTTTTTTTTTGGTTGGGGCTTTAGGGCTCGTCAACATCGAAGGTCATTAGAGCCCATGCCATTTGTACCAATCATTGTCTCAATTCATGAGTGAAAAGTGACACAGAAGTGAGAAAGAAAACGTTTAAGGGTCAGGAACGTTTTCATACAAGGGAAGAAAAAAATTCGAACTTGAAAAAAGAGGATGTGTCCTGAATCATATGTGTGATTCAGAATGCATGTATACGATTCAGAATCACGTATATGTGAGTCAATAGAAGTTGTTTGATGGTACATCAATAATTTTTACTAATGTAGGGAGTAATTATCGAATTAAATCCTGTATCACGTGTGTTCTTAATTAAATAAATAATGAAAGACTTGGATCTCCTGTTGTTATATTTCTTGTTATATCTTGTTATTGTTTGATCATCTGTCGACGACTTAAAACGATGTCGAAACATCGTGAGTTTTTATCACAAAATATAAAAAACTGTTCGTCCATAAAATGTTTTAAGTCTTTCATTACTTATTTAATTAGATTACGTAATGGTCGGTAATTGTAGTGGATTATGTTCTTAATTGTTTTAAAATATCAACTAGAACTTGAGGGCAGACTTGCAATTTCTCAGCATATTAGCCGGACGTCAAGTTATTGCAAATTCGAAAAATGTCGCGTTTCTCGTCAATTTTTTGTCCCCCAACCCAATGCTTTTGTTCCCCAAGCGCAGTGTTTTTTCCGGTCCGTGGTCTGTGCTTCCTCAAACATCGCCGATGGTGAGAGGCGGAAGGAATCCGACTGTCCTCAGTGTATCTCAAAGGCATTGCAGTATCCCGGGGAAACCGCAATACCGATACGAACCGCATTTGTGAACGGAGTACTGTCGAGACAACGAACAAAAATGGTGGGCGGCTCTTACCCAGAGAGAGAGAGAGAGTGAACTATGAAACAGACACGTGGCGAGGACAAGGGTGCGAAGCGGAAGAAGGCGCGCGTCGTTTTAGACCTTCACTACCCCTCTCCTCTCGTCACCCGCTTCCTCCATCGAGCTACAGTGGTGAACCACGTGTAATGATATCAAGCATGTTTCCACAACGAGGAAGTCCTTTTGCGATAACGGATCAAAAGGAATGAGGAGATTGGATGCCTTTGATAAACTCGCATTATGACGAAGAGACAAGGAGACTGAAGAAGCGGGAAGACTCCAGAGTGACGTTTTTTCTTTCAATGTCGCCCACTGATGAAGCAGTGAGTTAATAAATGTTCACAATCTGGTTTTTACCTTCCGTCAGTTGAATTTGAGCCAGGATCTCATAATATATAAATTATACTTTCTCCTATGAAAACGAGTTACTCGCTGTGCTCTCACTCGTGGGCTCAAAACTCGATCTAACTGAATGAATTTCGAAGTAACAAATTATAAAGAACTTATTATACACAAGCGTATCAAAATGTATAATAGCAAAAGTATTTGTTGAAGGTACGTATTTAATATTGTATTATTAAATCTTTTTGCGAGAGCGTGTCATCAAGGACATAAAGAAACAGGAGTCTAAGATTTATAATTCATTAACTTAAAATTTTAAATAATATTAAATATTTTATTACTTCCTGCTCCGTATAGTTTTAACACAGAAAAGCAACAAAAGGTTTTTCGTTTTAACTCCAATTAAAGTATCCAGCTATTTTTTCGCATATTAATTTGGAGTGAAGCAAATTAAAATCAATACCTTGTCTTATAAATAAATAAACTTTCTTGTCAAAAAAGCAGTTGCAAACTGCGCATGACCAAGTGTATGCGTCTTATTTGTTGTAAATCAACAGTTTCAAAATAATTATAAATCTGACCAAATCTTTATTGGTGTATGATAAAAGAGCATTTTTGTACGTTTTCTGTCATCATATCCGACGAATTTATATTATCATGCATAACTTACGAGTATATTTCCATTGTATCCTCAGTTCATTTTGGTAAAGGGAACTCGTATTAAGGAAGAGTTGTAGTAGATGCCGAAGAAAGACTCTTTCAATGTTCGTATCATATCATCAGGATTCTTTGTAACTTTCAAAACGTATTAAAGCATTCATAAATATTTTATCAAATGATCGCGTAAAGGACTTGATACTTAACTCTTAGTATGCAAACAAAGGACAATCCCAACCACTCAATCAAAGCTCTCAAAGACATCTTGGAGAAAAACTGGAGCCGGGATGGGGTTACAGATGTATGTTACAGAACTGTGTACAGATAAGAAACTACTATTACAAATAATAATAACCCTGCGTTCACTAATATAATCATTTATCTTTTAAATATAGGGTTATCCATAAAATACGTTCGAATTAAAGGGAGGGAGGGGAGGTTACGTTAATGTACAGAAATCATAGAAGGGAAAAGGAAATCTTTTTTTGGGGGGTGGGGGTGGAGGAGGGGGCTTTAAGGGCTCGTCAACAGCAAGATCAGTAGAGCCCCAAAAAAGGAAATCACAACGATTTGTACGTTATTGGAATTCCATAGAATTATATAGACATTAAAGATCACGAAAATTACAATAACCAACTATATCAAGTTCATCAATATACCGAAATTATAAAATTTTCGTCAAGTTTATCTCGTAAGTACATTGAGTGAACCTAATGGTATATATTTCAAACATTATACTTGTTGATAATATATATGTTATATTGAAGTAATATTTCATAGTTCCGGTCCTACAGCAGAAGTTAATTTAACTTCAATGACGTGAGTTTCTTCTGATTTCCTCAACTTACGCAAATCAGCAAAAGATAAAATTTTCTAGGAAAATCATGTAGACCTGGTAAAAAATTAACTATAAAACCGACAGTGCTTATATTTTGGTTGAAAGTATTAATGCGAGCAAGTAAAAACGCTTATTGTCTTTATTAAATATAAATGTATTAAACTGAATTATTGAATCGCGGAAAAGTCAAATTTTGGTGAACTGCATAAACAATGCTAATAGTCTAAAAGAAAATACAACAGTAAATTTACAAATATTAATGATGATGTACATTTCAGGCAAATGGAGAATCACATGACGTTACCTGACCTTGACTGGATTTTTGGGACCGTCAACAAATTGACACATTTATCTATGCAGAATAAAGAAAATTGCATGAATCGTTGGGATGCTGCATCATATTCTGGACTCACATTTATTGCTATTAGATCCGCGAAATATTCCTTGTCAACTGCTTTCAGTCTCTGGGACGATTTTGGAATAAAACTTTTGAAAATTCTCGAGTGTGATGAAATCACGAAAAACAACGAAGGTTCTGTTAAACCAATAAGTATTTTATGGTGAATAGACGACCTGGTGAAATTCCTGGTTATTGAATTGTTATAGAAACATCGATTCACCATTTTGTTTGACGACCTTGATGCTTTATTCGTTGCAAGCAATGCACCCGATCGAAGCGTATTTCACAGAGTAGAAAGGCGAATGGCACCTTTAAGTAAAGAATTAGTTTATGTTATATAGCCTTTTCACAATTATGACGCTGATTTGAATAACAGAGTACAAACTACTGATCAAAATTTTGAAATACAAAATTTTTCTCATGGCTGTAAAACTCTTTAAGAAATGTGGTCTCAAATATAAACTGCCTATTTTTCGTTTATCAGTGAGAAAAATAGTTTCGAGATTTTGTAGGCTTTTGCCATAAATATAAGGGAATCTTATATTTCTGGAGTCCTTGTATCGTTCGAAAATAGAAAGCTGCGTGGAATGTGACGCGCTGAGCCTTGGATACCCGTCTCAGCAATTCAAAAGAGTAGGTCTGGGATTTGTTAAAATAATGGCAATAAGGAATTACACGAAGGAAACGAGGAGGAAAGAAACAACCTTTGTTTCTTAACCCGCGCCCAAACACTTTGGAAGTTTGTAATAAACATTTAGTTAGGGACATTTTGTAAACCCTTGTGAGGGATACGAGAAGTCTTAATTTCATCGGTTTGGAGAAACGACCAAAATAACTGTCTTTGGAAAATTGGAGTGTGTTGAAATATGTAAACATGTCTCTGTCAATTTTGAGACGAGAACCTGATATATTGCGTGGCGAAAGAGAGGGGGGGGGTGAAACAGCTTTTGAAAATCCTTGTCAGAAAATACAAGGACGCTCTGTTTCGCGGAATTAAGAAGACGAAAAATAATAGGCCTCTTGTAGGCGACCCTCTCGTAGGCAGGAGACACACTTAGGAAATTTGGGGACGAATGGTCTGAATTTGAAAACATAAACAAGACAAAAAAATGGAAGGAGGATACCACACAAGCGTGAGCGCGCAAACGTTAATTTGGGAGATCGCCGTCGTCAGGCAGACGCGAGATTGTGAAGTGTTATGTTGCGGGGGTGGATAAATGGATTTTGTCTGGCAGAGTGCGGGAAGGGCGACACAAGTGTGTTAATATTCGATGATATGTTAACTTTCGGAAAATAACAGGCCACCATGCCCGGTGTTTAGCAATTATACTAACATCAGCCATTGGTGGAGAGGTATTCATGTCAGAGAAAGTTTGACCAAAACCACGTGAGTGAATAATTGTTAGAGACCGGCAAAAATCAGGAGTGACGTCAGCGTAGGGGGGTGCTTTGTTGCCCAGTTCCGTCAGAAGAGTTGGAGTTTGATTATTTAAGATTGGAGCTGAGACGCTCCAGGAATTTTTTCGTGATCAGATTTTAATCATGACTAACAGTATTCGCATTACGGATCAGTGTCATCCGTATAATTATTATTATTACGATTTTTTACTAAGAGGATTTTATCATGAGTATTGTTATGAAGCTATTGGACTTTGAGATTTGGTCGTGATTACGATTTCTGATTATGAGTTTCATCAGTATGATCACATTCTATTGAAGATACATTTTGGGCGTCAAAGCATTATTAGTGACGCTTCGTTTTATTTGAGAACATTGTTTTGTTCTGAGAAGTTAAAATGACATTAATGAACAGGCCGGTTAACGCAGTGATCATGTGACTAATGAACAATCTGACTTGCGAAATCAATTATTACGGGAGTAGGAGGTACGCTCACGTATTCATCAAGTTTGCTTAAGATGACTTCGACCAACATTCAACGTCCGGTGAGGGGTTAGAATTGGTATGGTGCCTGCTATTAATTTGGAACGGCTTTGGTTCGGACAGGACCACTGCGGCGAGATTTGGAGTCAGATCTCCCACGACTTCTGCAGGACAACTAGTGTGTATTCGCAAATCTCATCAAGTGAAGCAAAAGCATGCCAAAGACTCTTGTGGCAAATTGTGACTTTCATTATTGAAATGCCTTATGTGAAGAAGGCCTGCAGGAATGAAGTGTGGTAACTTTTGTATGATAACTATGTTAAAGAGTTATAAACTTTATAATATTTCAAACTGAGTTTTTGTGTCAAAAAATCACACCCGCAGCAGTCAATATTTTTTACAATTGTAAAATGTAAAGATGAAAATTGCTGCTAATTTTTTTTTCGTTCGATAATGTCCGCGTTACTTAGTCGTTTTTGTCTTCACCAATCAAAATTTTCCAGGAGATAAAGAAGTGCAGATTTTGGCTTATTGTATGTGGCATTTTGTCTTTTTTTCCCAGGTGGTATTACAACATTAAATAGAAAGAAATGAAATTTCATCACAAAATACCTATGATTATAGTTGCCCGTCAGTAAAGACAGATTTATACGGAAAAACATGCAAGAAAGGCATCTACAAATATTTCCCACATTCTTCATTGACTTTTTGTGAGAAAATTTGAAAATTTGTGACCGAGGAAAATCGGTGCCAAGATTAAGGCTTGTACGAATTGCAGCTAGGAGATAGAGAGAATTGCTTGCAATTATTTCAAGCCTAGAAAATGAACACCCTGGAGTGGGTAGACCCCGATTACCTTCATTTAGAGTTGAATAATGAAAAAAAGACCAATTAGCTCTCAAGTTACTATTAATCAACATTTGACATCAGTGTGGGAGTGATCTATCTTAATTTTTTAAATCAAAGTAGGTAGCAATATTTTTGACTCACAGTTTACTAATCAATGTTAAAATATACGAAATGTTTAAGCACATAAAATAAAATATTACAATGCTTTTTTAAAATTATAATTTCATGCTGATATTAACGGGGACTTCATTCAATTCATGGTGTTGGAAGTACATATGATCAAATAATAGAAGCTTTTGCTAAAGCTCCTACATTGCAGCTTGTATTGTTATGTAAATAGATTAGGATCAACCATTATGCTCTCCAAGGATGCGTACTGCTGAAAGGAGTGTGAGGTACCCGTGAACTTTCACGGGTAAAATCACATCAAGGCAAATGACAAGTGGATTACGTCAACTGATTCTCTTCCTCCTCTCTTAGTTACGTTTGGTCTTCGCGAAATGTAGAGGTGAAATGATTTTTTGATAAGATGAAGCGGAACAAATAACATTCAACTCTCTACCGTTTAATCATATATTACTGAGCAGAGCTTTAATAATCTAGGCGTTGGATCAGTAATTGTTTCGGAGAATATGGGAAATTTGAAAATTCACGAATCATAAAAAATCAGGCTTAATGGTACCATTTCTTATTTCTTAAATATTTAAGATGCTTGTAATAAAGACTTTTCAAGAGATTATTTAGATTTTAATTATTTATGAGGTAATTTAAGACTTAACAGCATAATTGAAGACTACAAGTAAGTTTTAGTGCTCAATGATGTCCAATTATCCACAATAGTGGCAAAAACATTTCAGAAAAATTCAGAAAGTTTCTATAAATTTTAAAGGATTGTAATTAATATATTTGTTTTTGTACTTGCATCAACTGTTAATATTTTAATTTCTTTGGGTTGATGTTATAATACTTATTGACAGCTTTATTGGATGTGTGCTTGGGGTATATTATTTGACATGACTGATGATTCAAGTGCGCAGTTAATGCTCTTATCAATTTAAAAATATTTGTTTCCAACGTGATTTTCATATTGTATAACGAAGTTGTAGAGAATTGAGCTAGTCTGTACTTGGTTCACATTTTTTTTTCATACGATATGGGAGACAAACGAGCGTATACCATATTGTGTAAGCTAGTTAGCTTTGCAAGTCAATAACAGTTATCGAAAACTTTGATTCATTGTCATGATCATGATCATAAATTTTAGTTCTAAAACTAAAACGAAAATGATCAAGCTATTATCATAGGCACTCGAAAAATTACAATGACTTACTCGATAAATGTTAGAAATGCGTTCCTAAAACTTGATTTAAAACTGTTAATTGAATCATGGGCAAAGAAGATTTTAAGAACATTCTTGTTAAATGTGTTTTGTATATTCTGGTGAAAGATACGTTACAAACCATGTACAATATTTGACGGTAAGTAATTGAAAAGTAGCGTGTCTCAATACGTATCAACACTCCCTCAAAATTTATGCAATTCCGGGTTCGCAATTAAGATTTTCAAGGGTTCTTCAGATGCTCGCTTTGACGTTTCTGTCGTGTAATGCGTTTTGATGGGAGCCATGAATCAGGAAGTTTACAGGATACGCGGAGTCACGTATTTCCTATTTTGACCAAAAAAATGAAGATCAAGCTAACGCCAATCCTTGTTGGTCTTCGTACTTGTCGGAAATCCTGTTTTTCAAACACGACGGAAAAAACTGTGTTCGTTCTTTGGTCTTTACGAGCGTGAACAGTGCCGTATAAAGGACGGGTCCTAGGAATCGAGAACCTTCAAAGGTCAAAACATGCCAGGATTCTCAGAACAATTAAAATGATTGGCATTCTAATTTGATGTTATTCATTAAGCCCAATATAAATGTTCAAGAATCTTTCAACTAGTAATGGCCACTTCTTGTACTGTGACAACGGGGTCCTGGTTTATAATTGCAAAACCTCTTTATTTTGCAGGTCTCAAAGTGAACTACAACTTTCGTAGAATTTGTAATGTTCGTTCGTACGGGTTCATGCCCTGTTATTTTCAGTATTATTACTGGTACATCTTTCGGTGGAATGTCGCCAATTTCAATGATCTTCCTTGTTCAACCAAATGGAGGTGGAAGCCAGAAGTCTATTTCTGTGCATGTTTCGCCGACCATTAATGGAGACACTGTAGAGATCTTTTATGACAGGACATATTTTTTATAAAATCTATACTCTCATAAAAATAATTTTGTCAAAAAAGACATTACTTACCGGAAGCAACAAGGGACAATCCAATCAATTCCGATAAAACGGCCAAAGGGCAGTCGCTGATTTAAGGTTTCTGAACCCCAAGGTAAAGTCGTGACAAATGTCCCTCAAAATAGGAACAAAAATAGTTGTTATAATTTCTGTAGAATATGAATAATTTGTTTAAAGAATTTTAAAAGAAGTTATTTCATAAAATTGGTTTGCTGTCAATTCTTTAAATAATTCTGAAAATATTGTTAATCAATCATTACAACATTTACAAACATTAATAAAAGGAGTTACAAACTTTTACAAGTATGTAATAATTATTGTAAAAATGAAAGTTGTCATAATACTAAATTGAAGAATTTTTGACTACACAATTAATGTGGTGCACCTGACACGTTTCTCATTGATCTTTTCTATATTGATTTACTATCTCGTTTACTATCGTTTTCCTATAATTATACTATCGGTTTCATGTTATTTAGTTGTATGTCTTTAGCGTAAAATTTTAATTTAGGAATCAGCACATTTGTCAAGTGGAAAAATGTCTCGTTTAACAACATATTGATTAACAAAATTATTTCTGTTGACATTAAATTTACATTATCTTTATTCAACATTTTATTTGTTTTAATTTTTATTAAATATATTCACCCATGAAATAACATTCCTTCATTTTCTATTGCGCAGCGTTTTTCATGTTTCATACTCTGTTGACTCATGGAGAGAGACCACACAGGAAAAACCAAGAGGAGTGCCGCACACACCGGATTATAAAGTTTGGACGGAAAAAAATGAAAGTAATTTTATGATACATTTAGTGTATCACCACAAAAGCATTAAGAAATGTCCAGTGCTACTTTATTGTATCATTTAAATGATGGAAGCATGATATCGGTAGCGACATGTTAAAGTCTTCCACGTATTTCAGAGCGGGAGAACGCGCGTTTGATCTCAGCTCAAGAACATGAGATTTTTAGCTGGGAATTCGTACCTTTGGAATATTTGTCTAAAGTTGGAACCCCGCGAATTGAACATTTCTTCTTCTTTCACTCCATGTGAGACCAGATGGAAGAGTAGGACAAACGTTAGAACCTAGCCACGCGAACAAATCCTCAGAAAATACTTAAATTAAACATACGGATTAACAGGTTTTGGTATTAATTTTAATTTAAAAATTTCACCAGTTAATAAAATATTAAACCTAGAAATGTTTCGATAGAGATGGATATTGGTAAAGACCTTTCAATAAATTTCAAAGAGGCCTCTGTAGCTATCATTCGGAGAAGATACACTGTCAATACCATTTAATTCTAAATCTCACTTCCTAAAACGTCGAAAGTTCAATTTAAAAAAAATTACGTCAGTTGATGTACCTCAAACATGTTGTGAAAAAATGCTTTATTCAAGAGTAACTTTTTTCCGATCATGACCTCTAAGTAACTCCTACAATGCTCAATAAGCGAACCACTCATTTGCTTGATCAAAGTATTTACATTGTGTTTTCAAAACGTATATTATTGCATTATTGTAAATACAATTTCTGTTTTGATTCGTTGTGCCCAACTAGGAGTGCGTTTGAAATTGTTTAGCACCATGATTCTTTCTTTCTTCCCAATATTTCTTCATTCGTTCACTGTGTTTCTTTCTACGTTCTTCTGTCCATCCTGTGTATTTTCTTATAGGTTTTTCTCCAAATTTATGTTTGCTTACTAAGTTCGTAAATTTTGTTCTATCTTGAATGGTTTCCTCGGCAATACCAATTTCTTGTATATCTTCGTGTATTTCCACTAATAAATTGTTGCAAATTTTCAGGGATAATAACAGGTTTAGAATTTTCTTTATCAGCCTGTTGTTCTGTGTAGGAGTCCGTAAAATTTTAACCGCCTCTTCTTAGTTGAATCTGTGATCTTTTCCGTGACTTGATAAATTTCGTGTGGTTTCTTTCTCATCCAAATTTCATTTTCGCACTTTGGTCTCAGGATTTCTCTGAGAATTTTCCTCTCTTTTTCGATGTTTTTTATCTGTGACCTGCCGCCAATTACCAGGGTTTCAGATGCATAAAGTGTGTTGTAGTGCTGTGATGCATTAATGGCTGTGTTGTGTCTTGCGTAAATTTGAGCTGATGTCGACTTTCCCTTTTTGATGACAAAACACGCTAGATGATAGAAGTACACCCGCCTCCTCGTGGCTAAGGACGGGCAACATGATTCAATGACCCGTCATTGAATTATGGCTAAGAGGTGCTAAATCAGCTCAAACAGCTTTAGAATATAGTACCATTGGATTAAAAAATTTAAAAGCCAAGGACATAACTGTTTTGAAACTTTGGTGACTAACTCCTTTCGGTGTAACAATAAATGACTAAGGGGCAGGGTACAAGCTTTGCTTAGGCACTTGCTCCTTAAGACGTTATTTAATACTTCATTTGGCATATAACAAAACTTTGAAAAATTTGAAAAAAATTGTCCATTTTTTTAGTTATTAATCTTCAAAAATTGGAAATTCGTACAATTTTCGCCACGTTTTGAAATCTTGAAATGTCTCTTTCTTCAAAAGTATTTGACGCAGAGTTAAGATTTCTTCAGATTTTCATGAACATTAATATGATGTGAAACAATATGTTAAAACATACAAATAATTTTTTAATTATTTCAGAAATATTCAAATTTTTATTTTTCATGAAAAAAATGAAATCATATCGAAATAAATTTACAGCAATGTGTAATTGACTGATTTGAAACTGGGTCAAACTGTTTTATCAAGTTTAATTTAATGTTACTACATACGTGTTACCATAAGATTGAAGGTGCCATAGGCAATATACATTTTCTTCGTAACAATTGTAGGGATTTTGCGTTAATTTCCCCCCTTCCCATTTCTATACACAATTATTTTTCAATTTCAATAAAAATTATCTAATTCTCTTACATGAAGATTTTTACCGATTGCTCATGGAATGACCCAATCTGAGGAGGAGGGAAGAATTCAAACCTTTGGAGTACATAAATATCTATACGAAAACAACAAACGAACTTAGTTGAGAGCAAAGGTACTCAAGCGATCCCAAATCCTTTATTGAATGAACATTGTTATTGTTAACTAGTTAAAGGTACAAGACTAGCGAAACGAAAATTAACATTTTATCGTAGTACTAAATCAATTATATATTACTCAAATTATTTTTTATAATTCCAGACGTACTGCATTCTCTCTACGATCAGCTACTTTTATAAAATTAATATTCTTACAATTTTAGTGTTATAATTTTAGATAGATTACTGGAAGTCGCAAAGTGAATCAAAATTTGCTTTACTATGATATACACGAAAAATATTGAGGTTTCAGTAACTAGTGGATGATGTTATAATTTTTATTTTGGTCATTTCTAAGAATTTCAAAGGCAAACGTTAAATGATCGCGTGTTTACCGACTTAGCAAAAACAATCAATATTGGCAGCATATCAAAGTTTCAGTATTGTACATAATAGTCACCACATTCCTTGACTGCCTCAATGGCGACAGTAAGGTCACCCAACAATTTATATTTCTCTTCTTGCGTGTTTGCAGCCCTGTTACCACCATACTCTGTGAAGGCAAAACTTGTACTACTTGACAGGAACTTCTTCCAGAAGAACGCCACGAAGGGGTAACTGCTCATAAACTCAGAACATCATATAGGGCTGCGCAATACGACTAGCATAGAGCAACACATTTGAGAACACAAGTAACATGTATTGCTGATATCCTTTTCGGGACAACTTCATAAGGCAGTCCTGGTGCAAGAAATCGCGATCCATTTGCACCAAATTGTCAAACCCGTTCATCCCTCTGAAGCTCACACATCTGGACAAAATTCTCCGATTCTTTAAGAATATATATATATATATAT
>NNCF01126289.1:1191685-1205776 GCA_002313205.1 Laupala kohalensis
TGCTTCGATTTTATGAAGTCAACAAGGTTCAGGGATTTAGCCTTCGAACCTTGCTTGGTTTTTGGATGTTTAATATTTGAAGAAATGTGTGGTACACTGCTGGTCTTCGTCTTTGTGTTAGATGGATGGGGTGTGGAGAGAGTCTTGGACTTGACAGGTGTTTCTTGGATATTTCTCTTGCCGCATTTGCACTGGCATGTGCACGACGTTGTCGTAGACACGTCAGTGAAATCGGCCTGGACTCACACGTTCTTTTTGATTATAGGAGTCTTGGCTGCGGTGGAGTAACTGGTAGAGAATACAGGGTATAAAGCCCTGTATTTCTTCCGAGCTTCACCGTACGGGATCTTCTCCGTAGTCTTGATCTCTTGTATCTTTTTTTCTTCGAGAAAGGCGACACACTCCCTGCTCCACACCGGGTGGCTGCCTGTGCAATTAATACACTTAGCAGGCCCCGGGCATGAGACGCCGGGTTCGTGTGCTTCCTTCCCGCATTTACCGCATGCTTCACGACCCTTACAAGATGTCGTTGTATGTCTAAACCTCTGACCCTTGAAACAGCGCAGAGGATTTGGAACAAAGGGTCGCACCGGCAGGTTAAGCCATCCAGCTTTAATATCCTTTGGTAGTTGGGGACAGTCAAAAGTCAAGACGAAGGAACTGGTCTTCTGTAGAACACCATTAACCTTCCTCATGATCTGACTGACCTCAACTACGTGGTCAGCCTCCCATTCCGCAACTAGGTCTTCAGTTGACATATCCATAATATCCCTGCAACTTACGACCCCCTTGCTGCGATTAAGCACAGCATCGAGCTCGCACGTAACAGGGAACTCTCCCAACATTTCACACTTTAACAGTGTTAGGGCCTGTTTGTTGAAGTTGGTTTCCAACAACATGGTACCATTCCGTTACCTTTTAACATTCTTCAAAGTACGACATATTCCTTGAAGCCCTTTATAAATGTAAAAGGGAGAAACTTTTTCCAAAGTTCCTTCCTTTCTTTTCATAATGATAAAAACATTCTTATAAGGAATGCTCTGTAACTGTTCCTTTTTGGTTTCTGAAGCGGGAGGGCTGGCAACCCTCGGCCGCTTCGAAGATCCTGAGGCGGAATACTTACNCAGGGGAATCGGTGTATCAGTCATTGTGTCCCACGAGTGCGGAGGAAATAAATGTCCGGTAACGTGGAGCCCCCGCATCATGCCACTAAGCCTTGCTCAACTGAGGTGCGGCAGTTGCCCCAGAGGTTGATACGCTAGAGAGTGTTTGTCTTCAACACCCATTCACCTCATCGGCGCGTAACACACCTTGAGGTTGAGGGTTTTTTATAGAGGTTTAATCCTTCCTCGCGACCCGGCCAATGAAGGCAAGATCTCCGCCCTTCAAAACATGCAACTTTCCACCATCGCGCCAATGGTGGTCGCTGAAGCATATCCAAAGCTTACGGTGTCCGAGGACTGGTGGCGCAGTACCAGTCCCCAGCTCGGGGCCGTGGATTCGCCAAGCCCATACTCACTCGAAACTGAGTTCCCTGCGGGGGAAAGAAGAAGAAGGAGGAGAAGAAGAAGAAGAAGACGAAAATGAAAGATACCCTAGCTCTAATAGCGTCGGGATCGAAAGGAACAAGAGGTATCCAAGGGAAGTCAGTATAGATAAAGGAAGGAGCATGGCACAAGCAAGTGGAAGCAGTGCCAGACTCAGCTCGAGGCCCCCTGTTTGCCAAACACGTACTTACCAGATGTAAGCCCCCTGGGAGGAGGAAGAGAAGAAGAAATAGAGGAAAGAGAAGAGGAGGAAAATGAAAGATACCCTAGCTTTAATAGCGTCGGGATCGAAAGGAACAAGAGGTGACCAAGGGAGGTCAGAAAAGAGAAAGGGAGGAGCATGGCACAAGTAAGTGGAAGCAATGCCAGACTCAGCTCGGGGCCCCGTGTTCGCCAAACACGTACTTACTAAATGTAAGCCCCCTGGGGGGGATTTAATGGAGAAATCCCGATATCGTGTAAGTCGAACTCCGCCCTCATGAAGCAATCACACAACTAGTACCCCTTGGGGGTTGGGTTGAAATGCGTTTTTGGATAAAAACGATTGAAAACTAATATTGAGATATAAAAAAATAAAAATGTATCGGATATATAGTTTTAGTTTTGACGAGATTTTTCAACAACCAATGCCGTTGTTCGAGATGACATCACATGGGAACGCTGTATTCTTAGAGCTGGGGACGGAAAGAGTGAAACGCAAAAATAACGTAAAAAGTCGATATTGGGGTCGAGTCCATGGTTATTGTGTTCTCTAAGACGATTAATCGTATTTCGTATGACATTATGTACCCTTCAGACCAAATGCGGTGCACTATGTCCCTAGTGATCGGGGTTGGGAAGAGCGTGACACAAACGCCCCCTCCAGGGGACTTACATCTAGTAAGTACGTGTTTGGCAAACACGGGGCCCCAAACTGTAATTGTCATATTCCACTTACTTGTGCTAGGCTCCTTCTATCTCTTTCCTGACCTTCCTTGGTCACCTCTTGTTCTTTTCGATTCCGACGCTATTAGGGCTAGGGTATCTTTCATTTTCCTCATTTTTGTCCCCCCTCCTCATTTTTGTCCTACACCTCATTCTTTGTCCCCCGTCATTCTTTGTAAATCAGATGGGTTTTTAGTGGGTATGGTTGAGTCATTCGGCGAGTCCCACACGCGGGGAGAGTCATGTTGGCTCTCCCTAGTGCGTTACTGTATTTTCCCTACCTGTACAAGATTTTAGGGCTCCAATGACCTTTGATGTCGTCGATCCGTAAAGCCCCACAAAAAAGACACCAAAAATTATTAAAAATGTCCGCTAAGAAAGTATTTTATAAAGCCACCCCTTAGGGTGTGAAATGAGAAATTTGTGTTTTCTATAAACTTTTTTTGAATTACATAAGTGAAAATAAGATCACACACCCAAAAAATTAGAGACATATTACAGAATTTAGGCGAGCAAAGCTGCGGGTACTCAGCGAGTACTAAATATATACACCGCGGAATTTCCTCCGTGTATCTCATTAACCGGAGTATAACCTTCCCTTCCCGTAATCCGTACCCAGAAGTAAAGTCAAACTGTATGACATGCTGGAAGTTTATTCCCCTGTCTGAAAATGATTCGTTTACGGAACAGTGCTTTAGCCTCACATCGAAATCGTTCCACCTCATCTTCAAGGGAATTGTGTGCGACCCGGAATTTATCCCCGCTCTCATCTTCCATTTAAAATTATAGTCTAACCTATCTTATACATGTATGTATGTATTTCTCGTTTCGGCCAACTAAGGACTACGATGAGTGTTTGTAAGGTTCATTTCTGTGTGAGTTTCCTCACTAGGCACATTGTGACACATTTTGGGGAGAACAGCGTCTAGATAGAATCTAAATTGCTGTATCTGAGTATTACAACTGCGGTTGTAAGCCGCAGAGGATAAACTTTCCATACACCTCAGCTATATGAACTGAGACATAAGCTGCAAATTGGTAGCTACAATAAACGTATACATGTATTGAAACGTTTTGATATGTTGAAACGTGGTCTATATTTATAATTGAATAAAAAAATCTATATATTTCGCTGTCTCAGTCATGGATATACTGTTCTGGTAGTCATATTTTCTGTAGGAAATCATTGATCTATTTTTATTTTGCCGAAATCCTCTAAATTCCTGGAAAAGATATTCTACATCATGTAGATTTTTATCTCGTGAAACATTCCCTCAGACGCACAAGACTTCTCCAATAACCATGCAATTTTTTTCATTCTTAAACGTTAACTCTCCTTCTACAGGTTTTACTTTAGATTAATAGAACTCGAATAAACACAGTTAGGAAAACAATTTTTCGGTTCAAACTCAAGAACACTAACGACAGTGTCATATTGATAATCTAAATATCCAGTTCTAATCCTCCCCGCAAGTCAAATACTCGTAGTTTCCCATTGCGTACACTTCGCAAATGTTTATTCCCATTAAGTGTACGGTTTATATTTTGAGGCCATTAATGATTGAACTTTCAGAATACAAAAGGGAATGTTTGGGAAATTATGTGAAACTAACTCACGGGATTCATGTAACCCTGTGTTTAGGAAATTAAATACCCCGACTCTGCCTTTCATTTTTATTTGTGAAACGGTGGTGTGGGTTAATACTGTATTACTTAAGTCCACCCATGTTTTATAAGGAATTTTCGTATATATCAGTATAACAATAAAAACAAGATTAATATTCGCTGTCCTAGTATTTCAACAACCCTCTGCCAAAAAAGGCCATGGTATTCAGGGAGCCTCAAGTTAAATTCTCCTGAAAATGAAATTGAAAATCTCCAAAATGAATCTTCAAATGTACGATAAGAAGATTCTGCCACATCATGCCACATTGATATCAAGGAACTTATCGAGGTTAGTGAAATGAACTAATATCATATTAAATATCTTGTATACTTAATTTAATTTTCTTTATATTCGCTCATGTAAGACAATGTAAATAGCCTCGAGTCTATGTAGTCTTGCTACAGAACGTCATGCTACATTTTAATTAATTAATATTTCGGCCATTCTCGAGTTTATCGACACAACTATTATCTCGGATCGAAAGTTGTTCCGAGTAGAGATAATGATACGAGGAGCATAATAATATCTCATTTTCTTAAACATACAGGCAAACCCATCGATTAATATCACATTATTACTGCCCAAACACTAGCTCATTGCTACGGAATTACCCACCTTTTAGTCGAAACCTGCTCTGATAACACTCGTTTGAGAGCTACTCGCTTAAACTAACAAAGAATAGTTGTCATGGACTCCTGAAAAATTGCTTCCTTGCTTTTCACTTCTCAAACTACCATTAAGAGGCCACCAATACGCACTATAGCTTTTCCAATAATCCTCGATAAAGATGGCACTAACCTCCAATTAGTTTTTACTATATCAATAATTTTTTCGCTATATCATTTCTTTTTCAAACATGATTAGGTAGAAACTTCGTTCGTAAATAATTGCACTATTAGGTTACCCGTCACATCATAACCGACAACTAATGAACTGTATCATAGATGACAGTTTTACTTTAAAACAAGTTTTATAGATTGACGAATTTTTTCACCCCAGGTTTGCCAATGATTATCTCGGCTATAGGTATTTCTAAAGTAAATTTCATGGAGGTTCATGTCTTTTTTTATTATCTGTATTTCAATGTATTTAGGATTCCATTAAACTTAGCCTTAATATTAAACAAACCTAAATATTTACGACCCTTAGAATGCTATGGGCGATATATTTCAGTGGTACTATTATTCAACGTAATTTTAAATACCACGGCTGATGTTCGTGTAAATTAAAATTTCCGAGGGTAATTGGAAATTATGATTCCTAAAATAGTTTACCATTATGTTGAACGTGAACTGTATTTTAATGAAGGTGCTTTTACGATAGTGCGTGAATAAATTTTAATTCTATTGAAATGTCCTACTACTTTAAACTTCTGAAATTCAGCATGTAGATCCGTATCGTCTCGTAAGTAGAATATTTAAAATGTCAGATTAAAATTTGACTTGATCACTTTTAGCTTTCGTGAATTTTTATACTCCAAGTAATCTGTTGTAGTTGTCTCAATAATGAGAAATTTATATTTTTATTAATGTTATTTTTTAATTATTTTTGTTATCCGTAATAGGTTGTCAAAATAATATATTGCGTTTCTAGAGTTCCTGTATAAAAGATGAATTATGAAAACAACCTGATTTACAAGTGATACCATCACAGATAATATACCACTGACGTCGTGAGATGGTCAGAAAATTATAGAAAACAGCATTTCTCGATAAAAACGTGAGAGAACTTACAAGATGTTACGTTGTCAAGTGCTTTTCCGCTAAACTCCAGCGTTACTTCGAGATAATTACTCCAGCCTTGAAATGTCATTTCTTATTGTAAAACAAGGATTATTATCGCTACAGTAAAATCTATACAACCCAAAACTTCTCCTTCCCAAATTCCCTGGCACAAGTCACGGTTGGGTGGAAGAGCAGACCTCATGGTCTGAACTTCGCCAAAATACATTACTTAAATAGAAAAAATTAAACTATTCATATGAACATGAATAAATTATAATAAATACACCCATATCGACAACTCATTTCCAGAATACGTCCTGTAGCGCAGCAGTTCCCAACATTCTTAGCATAAGCCTCCCCTGTGAGACAATTCAAACATGACATATACCCTAGCAATTTTTTTCAATGTAAAATATGCTAACATTTTTGTTATTTTTTAAAATAAATTACTAAAAAACTACTAAAAAATGGATATACAAACAGTGTTAATTTTGGAATTTCTTTCTTTTAATCAGTTTATTTGAAATAATCAATAAGTTTCAAATGTATTGTAAGGCTGTTTCGCTAACATTGAATTACCTACGTTCCTAACACCTTAAAATTGCTTTATATACAATCAGAAGCTTGTATTGTTAAATAAGAACTAGGATTTTGAATTTAAGAGAGTTTTGATACTTGTCAAATATTGGATTCTAGTGAGGATTGAGCAAAACTATTTTTCCCCCTTGACCCCACATGTTGGGAACAGCTCTCTAGGGGATTACGCCACTTTGGTATTTCTTCCTACTTGAAAAGTGTCCATCTTCAACTCGGAGAGGTGGGCGCAATCTACTGTCACATATACCATCATCGCTTCATTCATTTTTATGATATTTCTTATTTACCAAACCTTTTCGGAAAATTCTTCTAACTTAAGATATAACGTTTTGGTTGCAATTAATTTTGAGTTACTCCATATGTTATGGTACCATATTAGTAAAAATTTATTCCCAGCTTACAACGACCTTAAGCTAGAAGTAACGAATCACGGAACAAAACCGAAGTTTCGCTGCGCTTTGGTTGGTTAGACTCCACATGAAGAAACATTTGCAAAAATATTGAAAGTGTGTGCTGCTCATGCGAGATAATCCCGTTACATAAAATATGATTCCAGTTTTTCATTAAAAGTAATACGGAAATACAAGTGCATCCATAAAACTGGAGATTTGAATGAAATATGATTCTATGAAAATTTCCGTATAGTTAATAACAGGTCCAGGTAATTTCTAACATTTATTTTGTTTTCTTATAAATTCCCTTTTTATTTTGTGTAACAGAATCGATCAAAATAATTATCTATACGACAGACGATATAGCTATATAAAACGATAGAGCAAATTTTACATTTTATAGGTTTATGGTCAAACATATTTCTATTGGCGGATAAATTCGAGTTTACATAATTTCTACATCGACAGGCTTAAGAAATTGGAACGAATTCTACCGAACCCTTTCCTGCGAACATACTACTAACTTATCTTATTCAAAATCCCACATTTCGCCGTCTCAGGAGAATTCAAAATGGATGTATACGAAAATGAAATGAAGTTGGAAGGTGGTATTGGGTCGGATCCGACCTGACTTCTGTATAATGAAGTTTCCGGTCAAAATAGGTTAACAATTTCATTTTATAACAGCATTGATTAATGATTTACTGCACATAAAAATACCCTTTTGAAGAAAATAGCAAACATTTTCAAGTTTTGATGGGAAAATGTGAACAAGTATTAGTTCCAAAATGACATAAATCTAGTAAAATTAGTACAAGTAAAAATAACGGTATTTAAAAATAAAATAAAAATTAACAATTAGCTTGTTAATAATGGTATACTGTGATTTTATATCTCTTGATAACACACGGAAGATCAATGTGGGGTTGAGTGTGAGTATCACCACCGGGCACCAGAATTTTGTCTTTCGTGTTGTATTTTCTTTCTTTTTTTGTGGGCTTTAGGGCTCGTCAATAGCAAGGTCATTAGAACATATTGTCGTATCAAGAGATAAAATCACAATATACCATGATTAATAAGCTAATTGTTAATTTTTATCTTATTTTAAAAACGGTTTTCAAGGGCCGATGGAGAATTTTACGATTAACCGATCTGGAGATTGCAAGGTTTTATAACAAATACAAGAATTTTTTAATCCAAGATAAAATTATAAAACTAATACATTTTATAAATAACTTTCCCAGAAACGTCAAGTAAAAATGTCAATGTCCTAAGCTTAACAGTTTTGCTAATATAATTTTTCGAAGCTGACCCATCCCTTGAGAACGCTAGAAAACAGTGTTTTTGACCTTCCCAACACAATTCAAATTACTTAGACACAAGCACATACTTTTTTATATTTACTTACTATAATATATGTATATTTTCACACTTTGAATAGAAAATGGAGAAAAGTAAAATATACATACAGTAAAATATAAACAAACAAACAATACTGTTTCTGGGACTTACTATACAAGATAACATGAAATGGAACTGTCACCTAGAAACATTGAATATGAAACTCAGCACAATAAACTATGCCATCAGAGTTCTAACAGCAAATTGCACAACACATACCCTTCGAACAGTATCCTATGCAAATGTCCATTCCATTCTAAAATATGGTATAATATTTTGGGGACAAGCACCAGAAACAAAACAAACTTTTAGTTTACAGAAGAGAATAATACGCACAATTACCAACACAAATAAACTTTCTTCATGAAAACCATTATTTGAAAAGTTGAAAATACTTCCACAGTCATGCACGTACATTTTTGACACTTTGAACTTCGTAATGAAAGGATCTACTAGACAAAGGACCACTCTACAGATTTAATTCCACTGTTCATGTTCTCAACACTAGACAGGACAGAAATATCCATCTACTACAAATAACATTCACTCTTAGCCAAAAAAGCACTCATAATGCAGGTATACAGCTATATAATGTGTTACCACTGAACCTTAAAAACATCAATACACTGAACCCATTCAAAATAAAACTCAAACAATTCTTACAACATAAACTCTACTACAGTGTACAAGAATTCTCAATGACAATAACTAATGTAATCATTAGAACATAGGTGCGGAAGGTGACCCATGATACAGGAAAAGATCTAACAACATTAAATTACAATGTTTTAGCATAAATATAGACCTTGACATAAATTAATAAAATTAAAAGTAAAATAATAGAATTCCTACCATAGATATCTTATAACCCTAGCCTAAATAAATATTAATATTCTGTAATAGTAGAAAATAATTGTATTTTATGTTAATTTCTACTTAGCCTAAGTTAAATGAATATGGTTAAGTGTATCAAAAGTATTATAATGTTGTTATTCTTGTATGTAATATTATTGGTATTGTGATAACTTTCGGTCAAGTGAAAATGGCGACCAGCCGGGACCCGAACCCGGATCTCTTCCTTTGATCGCAAGGGTGTTAACCGCTATACCACCGGTTCGCCTTCCACAACTGTACACCATTTCCACCCAGACCTAAACCCCGCCCCTTTCAAAGCAAGAGACCCGGATTCTGGTCCCGGCTGGTCGCCATTTTCACTTGACCGGAAGTTATCACATATAATCTCCACGTGTAGGATACACGGAAGAAATATGTACTATTATTGGTATTGTTGTTAGTACTATGACCCGCCATACATCATTGTTATAATCTATGTGGTTCAATAAAATATTATATTATTATTATTATTATTATAACAGATGGCAACGAAAAGTATTAAATCACAAATAGAAATTAATCAAAGAAATGAGTCGTGAAATGAACTGAATCTAATAAAAGTAGAAATGAAATATATATATAGAATTAAATAAATATAAATATCATAAAATAAAGTATACAGAAAGTTTATTAAAACACAGCTAGATCTTTATAAACTACGAGATTTCAGTCACTGATCGGAAAGAATAAACAGGAAAAATCAGGGTCAAAATGTAACAGAAAAGGTTCAAAATGGTCCGAAAGCCGATAGAATAATTCAATTTAAAAAGTAGGGTCATAATATAACAGGAGAGGTTGAAAATAGACTGAAAGTCAAAAGAATAATTTAATTAAAATCACAAGGTCGAACAAAACAGATAGCACAGTAGAGAAGTTTACACGGCGACGCCAAACAATCGAGTGATACTCGCTTCCTTTCCGCTGATTTCCCCCACCGCCTAGGAACCACGCGGGTGACCGACCGTAACCACAGTTCTTAACTTAAAATTGCTACAGAAATCCAGAACTCTCAGAACGGTTCCGAACGGTTCGGAATTCCTCGCTGGAACAGCGAACTCGAACTAAAAGTTCGGAATTGTCACTGCTGGCACAACTGGGATTTCGCTTCTGCGCATGCGCGGGACAGTTCAGAACCGTTCGAGATTGCTGCTTGAACAAACCTATAATTTTACTCCATGATTCGTTACTTCTTGCTTAAGATAGTTGTAAGCTAGGAATAAATTTTTACTAACATGGCACCATAACTGGCAGCGTGTCTGGAGGCATCGGGGAAAGCGCCACGACAAAAGATTTGCGGTCCTCCTCCCGACAGCCTTGTTTTATGGTGTGGGGTACAACATTGTAATCCCTGTCACTTTAGTGTTCTCAATTGCACTCGCACGATATGTTCAGGAGGTTCTATAAACTGCGGTTTGTGAACCCACGCCATACCTCCACAGAAACTGTATGCTAAAGCTGCGTAGATGGACAATCGACGTCATTCGGGACTTGAGGTATCTAAGCTTCGACGTCTTGACTCACGCATGTATTATAATGGCCACTTGCGGTATCAATTCATACCCGTATTGCGTTTTCGGGTAGTTTCTTTCTTACAAATAAAACTAATATTTTCGGTCTTAGTTCTCATGAGTCATTTTTGCATTTTGTTTACCAACTTCCAACTCTCTACCTTTGCAATAAATATTTAATGATATTTATTTATGATCTACCGTAAGTTCTATTTTTAATTGATATTTGTATTTCAAGCATAAAATTGTTTAATTTAATGTATATAAGTAAAAGTCATAAAATTATATAATTTGTGTACATTTTTGTTGCATTTGATGCAAACGTGTCTTTTCATTGTTGTAAAACTACAAAGTAGTATAGGTATTATTTACAATAATTGTAAAAAAATCCGTTCCTGTAAATAATTTTTTTTTCGAATTTATGTGAATTTGTGACCTCAAGTAAACATTTAATTCACGAAACAGTAAATAATTTTATCAAATATAATTTTTCTAAAATTTTAATTCGTTTTTCTCTCGGTAGTCGCATGTCAATGTAAGTTGAGAGTTTATCACGAATTTAGTTATTTAAAATGCATGTAACTTCGCATCTACTTTTTTATCTTTATGTGACTATGTAACCAATTCCAAATTACTATAATTGGGAATAAACGACGCTAATGATAATTCTTGAACGATAACGGAGTTGTAAAAACTAACCTTACTTGTTAGTTCGTGGCATGCGGCAACTCTACACTGACGGCAACAGGTTTAAAATGAGTCACTTATACCTCGAAAGAATGGAAAGGAAGGTCAGATTCAAAATTTATCACAAGTAATTAACTATTAGATCGATTATTTTTGCGGAAACAATTTGCTACAAGTCCAAAAAGAATTATTATATTACCACGTTCTAAATTGAACCGATCGTGCATGAGTAACATTTATAACAGTATATTCATTGAACTCGGATGGTTGGTTTCAGTTGTGCATATCGAGAATGTAGAATTCTCATTCTCTTGTTAATGACATCTGGTAGTTGTTATTGTTCATAAAAACATATGATATTGTGTAGAAATACATATTGAGAAGATCAAACCGTGAACATTGAAATCAGTATTTCTGCGAAAACTATCATAATACGTGGAGCACTGTTCACGTTCAGCTTTCAATTTCCACTAACTTAAAATGTAAATTTTCCCAATGTAAATACGGAAACATTTTACTAAGAGAGAATAAATAATAACTTAATAGTATATATTTTAATTCATGGTTGTCATATGCACTTGTCTGATAATGTCTTAAGCAGATGGTTTCCGAGGAAAGTTATCATTGTATATAAGGATTAAAGAGATCAAATGACAGGACAACAATCCTGGTTCTTGTCGAACAACAGTTAACTCAAACAAATAATTCGGTAGTGCATTAAATTTAACGTGTGGGTATTTGCTTAATAAAAGAGATCCGAAACGTATTTTCCTTTTGAACATTTATGTTTCTGCATTCAAGAAGATGGGGAGGGTGTGAAGGGGCGAAGGAAGAGATGAGAGAATGAATAGATGATAAATGGCAAAGGAAACGAGTGGACTCCGTGATAACAAGCTGCATATCTGTTTTTTTGTTCATACAATTTCACAAATTTCTCTTGGATCTTGGAGTTGGAGGCGAGATCACTAACCCTTAACTATTAAAAACTATGTGTAAATCGTTTTAAAGCCATTGATGTCGTTTAGCTCCCCAATTGCTTTGTCCGTGAGAGATGTTCTTCTTGTATGTCTCATCTATATATTCAGTTCACCTTATCATGATTTTAGTTTGTTCCAGATTTTTAAGAGCGAAAAATAAACCTACAATAGTTAACATTTTTTTTCTTCAAAATGAGTAAATGAACCTAAAATAGAGCTAATACAGCTCACTATTTATCATTGGTAATTTATAGGTTAAGTTTCTTGGTTCTCCGTTACTAATAGGGACGGTTGGGTATTCTGTACGGATGGCGCCCTACGTTAGCGGGCTCTGTGCGCTGTTTAAGCTAACGAAGATAGATTTTTTTTAATCTGGTGGATTATTACAAATGATAGTTAACGTACTCAGTATTGCGCAGATCCATTGTTAGATGAATTTCTCTTATAGGTCAGTCCTTGTGCCTGAGTGATATTATCAATTCTAAAAATTTCATCAATTTATTTTTATATCAAGTAGAATGCGAACCTGCAACTAGCCTCTACAACCGACAGAGCAGGATCTACCCGACGATTTTTTTCGGTCTTAGATGCTTCGGGTTGGACCCGACCGACTCGAAACGATGACGTGTTCCGAATTAACGAATTGAAGCTCGCAATTCATCTAGAAATTGTTCTTAACCATAAAATTAAAAAAAAAAATTAAATGGGTAGGTAGTACAAAAGTCAATCCACATTTTCACAATTTTAAATTGGTGCATTTGATTCATTACTTCTAATTTATTGATGTGAGATTAACCACCAATTTAATGATTATCATGAGAAATAGGTAATTTATACCTCGTGTAATACTACCATTTCCTTCGCCAACATTTATTCTGATTTTATCGCCATCTGTGAAAAAATAATGAAAATTGGCACTAAATTTATATAATTTCCGGAGAATCCATGAGAGCAAAATATAAAAAAATAGTGATGCAAAACAATTGCACATACTCTCTCATATACGTTTCAGTCTGGATTAGAGAGCGGCATTAAAGCATTGTATTAGGAGAGGGATGATTTTCACATGTTACTCCATATTTTGATTGTCTTCATTTTACCCAATTTCAAAAGTTTATTAAAGAAATATTTTACTAGCATTTATATAAAACAATTTCTAATATAAATGTTTTTTCGTTTTTAGAGAGATAAGATCAGCAAGATTTATATTCTATTTTAAAAGATATATTTATTAATAAATATAAAGATAAATAGAATATTATTAACGCGAGAATAAAGTCATCAGATCATAAATATTCTTATATAATTTAATTAGGAACTAAAGAGTTATTTTTTTTCCAATTTGAAATTTAAAAATTATAGTAATAAACACTAATCGTAGATGTTATAATTATTACGGTTAAATAGGTGATACTGATTGTTTCATTTACTTCCTGTTATTTCGTAACGCTCTTTAACTGTCTCGTCAAAGAATTCTGTAAGTGTTAAAATATATTTTTAACAAAAATACTATTTGTAATGATTAAAACTGCTATAAAGCATTGAATTAAAAATATTATGAAAAATAAACAAAACGATTTATCAAACATTACCTTCAAAACTAAAAAAGCACGTAGCCAAGTTCATTCTTAAAACGATAAGAATTGTTTGTTTCCTTTCTTGTGTAAAGGTTTCACTTTAGCTCTCTTAAATATGTTGGGAAACACCCTTTCCGATAAAGAACTATTAAAAATATTTATGAGTGGATTTAATATAGCGTGGGACGAAAATTTAA
>NNCF01126289.1:1205950-1252719 GCA_002313205.1 Laupala kohalensis
TATATATATATCCACCCACGTACCCAATGTAATGGCATATTGTGACTTTATTTTTCTTTGTTATTAACTAATAACAAATTTTTTTTTAATTAATTGTAAAAAAAAATTCTATTTAATTACTAAGGGGAGGGAACCGAATTCTCACTTCTATGTGAGCCACTCACAATGAAAACACAACAATCTGGTGTTCGATCAATGAACAAAACATTTTATTACTCATACTCACTCTCGATACCCTACATACACTACACTGGAAAATTATTATAACACTACACATAACTTCGCCTACTGCGCTTGTAACGTTCCTTTACATGGTACTCACCACTCTGCTTCTTAATTGGAGGTTCCTCTGTTCTTTACCCCCTTCTTACCATTTATCACTCTACTTGTAGCACACGGCCTGCTGACATTTATGTCACAATTTATAGTTCACAAGGCCAAAAATAACAAAACAATTCCCTTCTACACTCTTAGACACTACTCAAGCTGTCTGGTGATGTCGGACGAGATGAAGATCTGTTCAATTTTGTGTTCATGATTTAGCGACTCGTTCTTCGTGCCACACTAATGTTCGTTCTTTTTTTTCTGTCTAAGCGATCTTTTTCATTCCATTCACCTTCTATGTCCGCCACATTTTGGAGTTTCCCGACTCACTTCACCTTGATTTGCTTTCGTCTTTAGCCATATTTAATATTACTAACTACTCACTGTATGAGTGCGCCTCGCATCTGCTCTGACGGATTACAGTGGCACTTCCTTTCGATTGTCTGAGCTATAACGATACTTGCAAATTGGCTGAAATGGCCTTTATTGGCTCATTAACTCCTAAAAATGTTGTCTTCGCATTGTTCGAATCGCTCACTCGTTTGACCTAATTAGTTGCACTGTACGAGTATTATTGGCTATTCCAATCACCCGTTTTCTGTGACCTCACTACAAAAAGGAAATCTCGTAAATGTTTCCCTGGCTGACTCGATAAATAAATTGTTGCAATTTTTATCAGTCTGTCTCAGCAAATAGCGATCGCCAATCTTTACACTGCAATCGAACAACAATGAACTCCCTCAAATTCGACACTGTCTACCTCAACAAATGAATTGTTGCAAGTTTTTCACCATCTGGTCTCAACCATTAAACTGATGCTAATTTTTCACTGTCTCAAAATGTTTTACATCTCTCCTCCACAACTGCACACTGCCAAGAATTTTCTCCTCTCTTCTCCTACAACTACCCACTGCCAAAAATTTTCTCCTCTCTTCCTCTTTGCCGCTGTGCCCTAATTTTTTATAGGTAATTTTGCGTCACGTGACGTTCCCCCTCTTCATAGTCTTTGCTTCTGCTGCCAGATCTCGGTTCTTTTCCCCCTCTTAATTTTAATTGGTAGTTTCCGAAAAGATGTATTTTGTATTTTCCTGTTTCCAATCATTCCATTTGACTCCTCCCCCCTTGATATTTCATTGGCTGCACCCCCCTCTCTCTACTTCTAAGATTCTTTCCTCGAGATGAAGGTCTGTCGGCCATTTTGTTATTTTTGTCTCTTCTCTATCTGTGCGCGGGCGGTATGCTTCTAAAGACCTCGGTTTTATTGTTTTATTGCTAGGCGGCATTCGACATCGTCCTTTTCTAGCTAGCACTTGTTCTGAGCGTCGGCGTTTCTTTTTGAACCCAAATTTTATTACATTCTTTTGAATTTTTGCTATCGTGTTATTGCCGCATTCCTGGTCGCAAAATTTCACATTTCTAAAGATTCTAGTTGAGACTTGCTTTTAGGATTCATATCCCCCAAGAGACCTGTGTCGCGATCCTTTTTTGCTTGGCCGTTTGCCTCAAAAGTAATATTATTTCCCACGTTGCTTTGGAAATAATATTCCCTAACATCCGCCCTCTTTCTTGAAAGATTCGTGTTCAGACTAGCAGGCTACTAAAACATGTGTCCTGCTTCCTATTTCTTTTTATCTTTTTCCAAATAATAGTTTTTATTGCGTTATTGTATTCCAAAACTTTCTAGTAAGCTTTTTGATGTAGGACCGCCTTGCCAAGCTTCAGACCACCCAAGTCTCTTTCCGCGAGCTCCCATGTTGACCCATGCTTTTTATTTTAATATTTTTAGAACGCGTGATTGAATTATTAATCAATTCAATCCACGGTCTCAATATATATATTAATTTACTCTACCTGTTAAATAATATTCAAGGTTCTTGAAATAGTAGACAAATGCATGAATGTAGCAAATAGAAATACTGCATCTATACCAAACTTTCAAGCGAAATACTGCTAATGCGGATGCAATGCATACTAATTCTGCTTTACGTACAGAAAATTTAAGCAAAATCGTTGGACCAGTTTTTGAAAAATATTCACAAATGTACTTTGACCTTCATGTGAAGAGCCCTTTGTGTTCAAGTAAAAAGAAAAATGAAAGCACATGCATATATTAGAAGTAAATTCTACCCTAAATACGAAAATTGAAAACAAAATATTTTCCATTTGGTCTGGAGTGCTGCGCACATGACGGATCGGACGGACGTCCAGCCAAAAAACACTTTTTCGGAATCAGGGGTCTCGAAAACAGATATTTTCGATTTTTTTCACTATTACAATACTTTCTATATACTATGTACATGAGAAAGTAAAATGGATTTTTTATGAGATTTCATTGTTGCTTCTGCCCCACCCATTGGAGTCGGGAGTCGGTATCATTCAATGGGTTCCTTCGAGAAAAACACGTTTTATACACAAATATTTTTGATCCGAAGCGTAGTTTTCGAGATATATTCGTTATCTTAAGATAAAAAAATCACCATGTATTTAAAACGTTTTTTTCTGTGTGTTTGTATTTTCGCATTGTGGTGGAAAGATGAGACAGTGCAAGAGCTCCTAAAGTCGGTTCACGAGTCCTTCAGGGGGGCTTCAAGAGGGCCATGCAGCGATTTCTTAGAAATTCGAATAAGGTTTTTAATTGTTTAAGTATATCGTCGAGATTGTTGCGGAGTGCAAAAAGTATGTGCAAAAGATTTATAACTTTGAAAATAAGCACAGAAGTTCTCTGGAGTTGGCTCGTGTAGACAATCTATCATAATTTCCGAAATTCGATATACAATTTTCTTCATTATATTTAAGTGAAAAGCCTCAAGGAAAAAAATAAGTGAAATTTTATCGTAAGACTTCAAATTTTGGCACACACGTTCTCGAAGGTCAGTCAGAAGGAAGCAGATGGGATCAAGTGAGGCTTGTACCGCCGACCCCAGGCCGGAAAGCTAAGCGCACCAAACCCACAGCCACTATCAGGAAAATAAGTCATTCACGTTTAAACAGGCGTCGTATAACTGGTACTGTTCTGGTTTACTCCGTTGACAAGCGGTACTTCAATAAGAAATGATGATCAGAGAGTGATGTAGTAACTACTACTGCTTTTTTTCTGAAAAAAATGTTATCCGTACTCATCCAACACTTCCCAAATATAGAATACTGGAGACATAGGCTATAGTTTTTTCAGAGTTCTTTTTCTTTTGTAGGAGGTAATATATTAGTGGTGACCTCATGAACGGAACGACCTCATGAACGTTTTTTTTCCGCAGTGAAATATGAAATTCTCCCAAGGACGAACTCTGAACATTTATCCATTACTTACAAATATACTTATTAATCAGTCATTTATTTCGCGAAAATATTTTCTTTTTTCTTTTGTTGTGGGATTCAAACTTTTTCAGATTCGAACGTAGTATTATCGTTCAAATTTGTTTTCAGCGCACTACAGTCACTCGATTGAATCTTAATTTTTCTCTTTATCTGCAAGCTAAGAAACTGAAATTTTCTAAGAATTTATAATTTTCTGCTTTTGACAAAACCATAGGACCATAGGAAATACAGGAAAATCATTCACTAGAAGCCGTTTCAAGAAGCAACACGATCCAATGATTATGTTTTCGAAATGGTTTTCTTTACGTAGCTGATAAATGGGTTAGAGTTTTAATCTACCTATGCTTCCTGATGCCGTAACTCGAATATCAACCGATAATGAAATATCATTGAAATACATTTATTGTTCTTTGACATATAGTGTAGGTGTATTATTTAATTTATTTGGTGTATATTCTTTTTACTCCGAAATAAATCTTAATCAATCTGCAAGGGGCTTTCAAGAAATGACTAATATACCATATTAATAAGTACACCTTATACGCGTCATTTTCCAAACCAAGCATAGGGTCCAGTCTTTACAGATTTAAGTTAAAAATATTTCGAGTTTCTTGATTCTGTTGTATGAGAAAAATTACAATAAAACGATGGATAAATATTGATACGTTGGTTGTGAATGTTTACCAGTAAAGAAGTAAATCACATTTTACATAACCAGTAGACTTTGACAACTGTTACTTATTTTGTTTTACGGTAGTCAGCTCAATTACACGGAATGTGCTGTGAGCATCAATTTCACGCCTAAATTGCTGCCGCAATGGCACACGATGTTCAGCACTCTACAGAGTTGTAAATTACAACTCGCTTCGAAACCAAAAATACTTTTATCAATGAACTTCTAAAATTTAATATTCCGTGATTGTATGTATTTTATAACAAGTTCTCATTTTTATTATAATGTACATGGGAATGAGTAAAAATTACATTATAAGTTACTAAAAGATATAACTCTATTGTATTGTACAAATAAATATCACAGTCGAATTTTGCATTCAATTTAACTTTTGTCCTGAAGAAATTGTTTTATTTTGATGGAAGACGGGCCCGGGAGGCGAACGGGGTGGTGCAGTCGGGAAGCGCATGAGCGCGCTAAGCTCAAGGTCCCTAGTTCGAATCTCGGTCCCGTCTCCCATATTCATTCAACATAACATAACATAATCCGTTTCGACTGTTTTTTTTTTCGACCAATGCAGGTTGCTTACTACTGAGATCTTTTTGTTATGAGTTATTATTGGAAAGTTGAGTGGGGCACACTCCAGATTTCTTGAATATTGTATCTCTTAATTTTTACTCAGAACGCATGACAAACTTCCAGTGTACAGTTCATAATTTTATCATTTATTGCTCGAATTATCCGGATCATTTCCTGTCCCATTTAGTCCGGATAAACTGGAGCAACTAAATATTTTATAACTTACTTAGTAATAATTTATTTATTTAATAACTTATTTATTTAATGAACATCCGTACTAATACAGTGGTTTAGTACTTGACAAATAGATTGAAATCCAACATTGCGTACGCAATACCCCAACACAGCATATGTTCCATCTTGTAATGCAGTGGTTGTGAGTTTAAGTACACAGGCATTGTGAAAGAACGGACGTGAAAGGAGGGGGCAGGAAGTCTTAATTGTGCCTCCAGACAAATTCTCTCTCCACAGCGGAGACGGAAACACGAAGATACGATGATAAAGTTTACTGACATCTGTACGAAGAAGGCAAGGAAAGTGAAACAGCTAATTACACATGTTTTCTGGTATCTGGAATACTTATTAAAGCTCTGGAACGAAATGGAAGTGACCACATACTGGGGCGGAGTTATTACGTGGGTGGCGTGGTTTTATTAGCTCAGAAGAAAGTTGGTGATGATCAGTAAATAGAAATATTTCGCATTTAAAGCTTTCAAATAAATAATTTAATTCTCTGTCGGCAAATCTACATTAAGGGATGGCCCGTGAATTAAGTATCGTAAAAAAAAATTTTAAACACCCGTCTCTCCTCCATAATGCATTTTAAAATATACCTTTTACCTCCCATTCCGTTAGGTTATTACTATTTATTAAATAATAATGAGTTTATTAAACTTTTAAATACAGAAGTATTTGTTCGTTCCTTCTTGCTCTATGCTCTAATTGTGCGACCAATTCCAATATTTAAAATTAAATAAATGAAATTATAGTATTGTAAGTAAAATGGACACTAAAACGTTTACTAATATACTTGAATTCGCAAAAAATAATCTTGTATTAAGAAAACTCTCCAGGAACCGAAAATAACTGTCTCCAAAATAGTCGTATTCGAATAATCCGAATAATATAATAAAGAAGTCCCTCCTAAAAACGGAGAAAATTTATATTTAAACTTACAAGGTGTTGCAAGTAAGATTTTATTTCGTTTTGCAGATTAGTTCTATGCATGGATAACCTAACATAGTACATACCACTTATTCATAGCAATGAAATGTTTATTTACACATTATCCCGCAAATACTGAACAGTTATTAATTATATTTCTTAATTGGTATTTACTGTTTAGTCGATCATCAGGCAGTTAACATGTATTAGCCGGTGTTGCGATTATTGCATGAAGATTAGTCATTAGGAGTTGCTTTCTTCACTTTTTGTGAGTAACTAGTATTCCATGTCTAGAGACACTATTAGTCCAGTCATTAGATTATTTCATGCGGTAAGTTTTGGAGAAGTCCTAATTTTTGTTTCTGTTATGGGGGTGCTAATTACGAATTTCAACTTTGTCCCCTCGAAAAAGTTCAGGAAATTCGCAAAAAAAATCGCGCCCTTTTTTGTTTTTTAAAATTACAGTGCACTTTTCGAAGAAAATGTTTCATCACAAAAAAGAAGGCAGCAAAATTTTCGACGACTGATTTCATCGCGTTTCCTTTCTGTCAAGTAAATAGTTCGCTCGTTATGTTACGTTGAATTTACACTCCAGCAATTTCGTGAAAGTTTTGAAGAAGTGCCGTTTTTCGCACCCTGCCCTGTTCTCTTTCTCTCTCTCTCTCTCTCTCTCTCTTTTTTTTTTTTTTTTTTTTTTTAAAANCCAGACAAAATTTATTTCAACTATCAATACATTGACTGATAGTGGATAGAATAGTGTTGATAATAAAAACAGTGATAATAATAATAAATATTCAGATTTCTCATTTATTCATTCCTGAAGGTTTTGCCTTCCCAATTAATTTTCCCGTCTTCACTCGTTTTAAGTGACAATACGAAAAGGAGAATTTATTCTTAATGAAGTGTAAATAAGTACTTATATTAAAAATGAATTATTTGTATATTAATTGAGTTGTTGTGAGGCACAAGCATTTTCACTCTTACCATTAAAATCTGAATCTTGTTATCTTTCGTTTTATCTGTTATTGGGTTGTTAATTCAGCTTTCACAAAAACACAGCTTTGGTGTAAATTTCCATTCGAAAGTGCTGGGTAAAAATGAAAAAAACTTACGATCTCTTCCAGGAGCTCCCACACAATTTGTGTGCGCGTAAGACCGCTCTTGCTAGACACATGTAACGACTGTTTTGTATCAAGTTATGAATTGTATTTGAAACAATTTATCAGGTTTTAACATAGCCTATGATAATTAAAAGGATTTGCTTCACATGGGGAAAAACCCAAAGTCTACAACACTCTTAGACTTCAGGGCCATAGACATTAAACATTCAAACAAACTCATTATTTTATAAACGTAATTTAATGAAAAAACAGGTTAACACCAGAGTACCAACTGTTGGATTTAATTACAAATAATAAATAAAAACAATCTTCATTTTAAAAAAACAGTTGTTAATAATAACGTATGACCCCGTGGAGGACAATAAACTAAGTGAATGATGAATAAAAAATTTAGAATTACTTAAGTATTTTGTGATGGTGTGAGTACGGGAGCGAAAGAAAATTGGTATTTTGACGCAAAGGTGTAAATACATAGAATTATCTCTGAAGGATTTCCAGTTTATCCCGATACCGACAATTATACTCAACGAACTCTACAAAGAAAGTAATTCGATAAAATTACCTTTTATGTGCTTCTAAGGTACTTATTTTCATTGTGTGTTTCATTACACAATAAATAAAGATAAAACAAGTGAACTAGATTATTTGACTACTTTATTTTGAACGTATTAAACAAAATCTAAGGGTTTTGAGGAAGTTGGTTGATTATCTACAAACGATTATGCCTTCATATATCAAACATCCGATTGTGATGAAACTATGGTGAGTTTTTGTGCACATGCTCGCAAAGGTTTTTGACACTGTTCAAAAAATGACTCTACCCCAAAGGGGGTGAAATGGGGGTTGGAATGAGGAAATGTATTCCATCATAACTCTGGAGCGTCCGGAGCAATATCAACCAAACGTCATACATAGATGACTGACTATCTGACAACAAGCACTGTGAGAGTAAGACATCCCTGTCACCCCTAGGGAGGAATGGTGAGAGGTAACGTGAAAATAATGGGAAAATCCAATATTAGATTTGAAACTATAGTTTTCGGTACTGTGGAGATGGATAATGACCTCCCCGATGCATTGTTAGTTCACAATCAGTTCACATGATTGTGATTATATACCCCTAGCATCCCTATGATAGGGGTAGGAACAGGGGATTGGTAATAATAAACAACCGATAATGGTGTTGAACACATCGGTATGCCGCTGGAGTCCGGAACTCTTTATGCCGCTGGAGTCCACGATCACCCTTTGTGAAGGATTATACTCTTTTTGGGAAGGGGGTGACATGTAAAAATATACGAAAATGACGGATATTTGTGTTTATCATATAGTTTTAGGTGTCGCTGAATTAGTAGTGACATTCCCGTAGACGCCAAAGTTCACAATCAGACAATATAAACCCCAGCACCCCCAGGGAAAAGGATGTTATGAAAAAATTATCGAACATGAGTGTCAGTGATACCAGTGATGAGTCCACAGTTTTCGGTTTCTCCGAGTTGATAGTGAAATGCCGATATCGTGCGAGTCAGAATTTAGCCCTCAGGGAAGAAATACACCACTAGCACCCCTTTCGGGGGGTGGAAATTGGTTTATATATAAAAATAATTGAAAACTAATTTTGTAATATAAAAATTGCAACGGATCCATAGTTTTCGGGATGGGATTGAAAATACACACTAATAATATCAAACCTTCAACATTAATGAGTAACATTCTCAGTGGAAATTGCAATGAGAAAGGATAAAATTGCAGATTTTACAAAATTCACGTGAGCAAAACAGCGAGTACTCAGTTAGTGCGGTTATAAAAATGTATAATTAATGTTTTGTATTAAGAGGAAATCCCAAAAGAAAATGGTACGCTTTTATTAATTCTAAGATTTATTTGACCTCATTTACAGTGATTCACTTCTCTTTAGCGTTGACCGGAATAGGGATCAAACGTGTTTTATTGCATAAGTTTTGATGGCCAACACTTCTTGATATGAATTATTCAAAACAATTTTTGTCTGTCAGCCCCGATTTTTATTACAGGGAAGTGTGTTCTTAATCGATGGCAAAAAATGTTGGTGGTATCATAAACTTGGAACTAAAAAGGAAATGACTTGAAGTAATATTTGAGTTGAAAAAAACAATCACGTATAACATTATGCTTACTTTGTGCATTTAATGAAATTAACAAATGTTAGGTTTTAACCTAAGTATTTCTATTATTCCTGTTTTACAGGAGATTTTTTCCTGAATAGCTCACTTTTTACTATTATTTTGGTAAGAAAATATTAAAAAAGTACCCTTGGAATGGTATTTTTTGTAGAAATCAGAATTGTACCCACGTGAATGTACGCCTCCAACTGCAGACAGTTCTCATCTATTATATATTGAAGTTGTACATGTAGACACACATTCAATTGATTTTTTTAAGGGAATGGCATATTTTTGTTAAATGTTAGTTCAACACTTCAAATTCTTGGAACACTATTCATGATGAAAATTTATCATGTTGGTTACTTTTAATTAATTATTAGAATCAGACTAGTTAATGAGTTCCGTTTTATCACAAGGTATTATTTCTACTTCTTCCATTCTTGTTCGTATTTTCTCAAATAAACAATATTCCGGGAAACACTGGCATTTCGTGGGGAACAATTTGGGAACTTTTTTTCAACAGCAGAGGATCTCATACACCCTACATTCTTTCATGATACCTTTATTTTCACGGATCCATTTAAATTCTATTACAATTCTTTGTGTTGTTTATTTGCGTGTAAGTCATCATGTACAGAAAATGGCAGATAATATAACACTTCCAGAAATAGCTGAACTGGAATAGTGTTTATTAGCAATAGGTTAATTTTCAGTATAATAAAAATTACAAAAAAATTACTGTTTGAATGAACTGCAGTAAATATTTTTATTTGTTTATTTATTGTACTTCGTTTCTTATTTCTTTTTGGCTGAACTGAAAACGACGCGGCATTAGATTTCACTGACACCAATCTCCTATGCTCGGCTAACAAAACATTCAGACGAAATTTGATCGAATTTATGCTGTCGACAATCGAGTATTTAAAATAAATAATTTATTCCCACGAAGCATATAAAACAGACGAAAAGGCGAAGGACAATAAACTACTTTACCTTTTACTTCTTCGAAAACAAAAACAATAGCACAAGACAATTCACACAATACGACCAAGGAGATCTTGGGAAAGCGTGGTAAATAAAAGCTTTGCCTCTTTGTAGAAACAAAACTGAGAAGTCGAGTGTACGTAGTCATTGGCAGATCCTCGAGAAAATACTCATGGTGTCCACAGTTCAAGAATAGCTATTATAACATTTTGAGATTCTCAACTTTTTTTGAACTTGTTGCCTTAAAAACGGCCCTGAGAAATTATTCGTTGTTGTTGACAATTTTCAAGTCCGTTTATCCATTCACAATGTGGTAAGTTTCATTTTAATTATTTTAATAGTTATTTTAATAATTTAAGTTGTTTTCATAGTGACGATTTATTAGCAGTATTTTCCAAATAATTTAAAGACTTGTTTATACCAGTATTTGTTAAATAACTTTTTTTAATTAAATATAAATTTGTTGACCCTATAACAAATAGCTATCTATTTGCATATTAAGTCATGAGTTTCCTTGGGGTCCAGGAATGGCAAGTCGACCTCTGCCTTAGCGCCCTTGATCGGAATTGATAGGATGGTCCCTTAGTTGCTTCTGGAGAGCAAATTAGCTACATCTGACCGAAAATTATCACATATCCTCTCCACGTGTGGAGCATACGGAAGAAATATATGCAATTTAGTTTATTGTCCTCCATGTAATCATACGTAGTATGTAACTGCTTTTTTGTCAATTTATCGTAGTAGTAATAATAATAATTATTATTATTATTAAGTTCGAGGATACCAGTGAAACAGATTACGCCGCATAATGTAGCATTTGTTTTGTAGATGACAACCCTTGCAGACTGCCAGCGGCGTCGGAGAAAAGATTTCTCGGGATAACGGACAAGCGTCAAGGACGCTCACGAGAACCGCCTCTATCCTCACTCGTCGGAGGCGGCGCGCCGCGGCGTGAGCTTTCACGCGCCAAGTAACAACGGGATGCCGCGACCAACTCGACAAGTATCCATCGACCGAATATGAATTCGTCCCCGTTTTAGAAATAATAGTTAAAATAATAAATAACAGAGATACAATACTATTCGAAAAAACCTCTTGTGTTTATAAGCAATTACCAAAAGTATTTATTACAACAAATGCTAATAAATGGATTTATACCAACCAGTATTTGTCTTTATACCAAAGTATTTATACCAATAATTAACGAAACAAAGTGGGCTTTCTAATAGAATGATTAGTGAAGAGAAAATTATGCTATTAAAATGATAGAAATGGTAGCATAATGATGCTTCGTTTTCATGTACACATCAGTGTGTCTTCTCATCACTATCCTGTTCAGCACTTGCATTCCGATACCTTCTCAATAGACACTCTTTTCGCTATTTGTTTGTCAATGGGACATTATTCAACCGTTAATAATAATTATTATAATTAGTATTCATATTATCCTTGGCACTTTAGGGTTAGCTAATACTAGATATGGTTACTGAACTTTGCATGAAAAGATAATAAAATTCTATCTCTGTATTTCAGGTTCATGTATTAACACATTCTTGATAGTCATTACTCATAAATACTTTCAATTTTGCTTTCTTGGAAATAAAGATTTTCCCAAGTAGCGGGAATGGCATAATAAAATACAAATGGGACAAAAACGAATTTAACAGCAGTTACATCATATTGTACACAACAAATACAGCATTATAGTATTATAAATCAATCCAGTTACTCTGCAAACTTAAAATAAGAGATATATTTTATGTTTCTGATTACCCCAGAGAACTGGATTGTGTTGTCCTAATGTCTTTTACCACCCTATTTTAATGAAATCTTTAAAAAAGTAATGTAATACGAATTTTAATCCCACTGTAAATGTATGCTAGCCGTGAAGTGGCAATAACAGAGACAGTAAATCTGTGCATAACAACCACATTAACGTCAGGCGTAAATAGTCAACCTGCTATAGTTATCTCTATGTACTGTCGAGAACACTTTAAGTTCTGATACCCGATAGAAAACACTAAACCACTAGCTATGGGTACTTATATTTAGGCCAGACTTTTATTTAAAAATTTTTAATTCTCTTTCAGAAATTGGTATTACATGTTTACGAGAGGCGCGTTAAGAGTATTTAATGGGTCTTCGAGTTCCATATTAAATTCCGGTTTTACATTGTATTTCATGTTTCAACTGGATTGTACTGTAATTGAAGAACTCGTAATGGGTTGGAATCCGAGTTACAACGTTTTTGTTTCAAAGTGAAGGTACGCACGAATAAGATAAAACTAAAGAAATATTTCATTGGTGTATTGTAATTAATGATAGGGGATCGTCTTGGAACTATAGTTGAATACATTAACTACGAGTATTCTTCCCTAAAAAAACTCTTGAGGGACAATTCGGAAAATGCAAATGATGACAAATCTATGTTCGTTGAAAAATGACTCATTTCTTGAGAAATGTCGCATATTACCTGGAATAAGATAATGGAAAAAATATTTCAAGAAAAGAGGAAATCAATGTTTCTTGGAACGAAGAGTCACCCTTGATTTCCAAGTCAGGATATTATTTCATTTACTCCACACTTGAACAAAAACAACCTCATTATAGGAGAAAAGGAAAAGAAACGCCATTTTAATTACTTCGTTTCATTCTCTTCACATCATGTAGCGGGAAAATCACTGATGCAAGCGCTGGTTGAATTGTTGGTTGAATCGCGTGACGCATCCCCGACTGGAACACTGCTCACGTTTACACCTGTCATTCACAGAATTTGACGTTTCCTTTGTGTTTCAGTGCCTATCAGCTGTTTCCTCACATGTCCTGGAGGGAAATCCCAATGAAGACATTTGTCTTCCATCACTGTTTTAAGTGACAAGCAAAGTGCGGTTAATGTACAAATGAATGTGATTGTACGTGAGTGATTATGGAGAGTTTATTGAAACTTTTCAGTTCGTGACGAAGCATTTACATGTAAACACATTAGGCAATTCATCCATATCTTACACCCTCAGAACCTACGCTGGTTTGGTCATTTTATACTGAATTGTCCATACAATTTATTTGTATTTGATTTTACGCACAAAAGACACCCTTATCATAATACCTGTTGGACACACATACTGCTACTTCTAAACGTGTGTCGCACTGCTTGTCTATTACTCGTATGTATGCTTGTACAGGTTGTATCTGCAACTTAATTGCATTTTTATTCTTTCTTTCCTTTTCCTCTGCCACAGGAGTGCTGACAGATTTAGCAGCTGCTTAAATTCTACTGCAAGAACTGCGCTACAAACCGAAAATCTTTCATAGGATTTGAGAAACATTAAAGAATCAATGCTTTAAAAAATTGAACTCAAGAAATGTCGTAAATAAATCTTAATGATGTGAATTAACAAACCATTTTTTTAAATTATTATATTTCAAACATTTTAACATCGTTGACTACTTACCTTTTTAAAAAATATTTTACTTTGGAATTAATGTGTTTAAAAATATATTTTAATTAATCTCTTTAATAATATACAAAATAAGTTTGTTTATTCGCTACAAAAATGAACTGCTTTAATTTTATTTTTTATTATTTTTTTTGTGGGGCTTTACGGCTCATGTCGACATCAAAGGTCATTGGAGCCCGAAAAACTTGTACAGGTAGGGAAAATGCAGTTNTCGAATGACTCAACCCTACCCACTAAAAACCCTCCTGATTTACAACACACCAAAACATATCTCACAACATACATCAAAACAAAAATGGAGGGGGGGCAAAAAATGAGGGAGGACAAAGAATAAGGGGGGACAAAATATGAGGGGTAGGACAAAAATGAGAGGAATGAGGAAAATGAAAGATATCCTAGCCTTGATAGGGTCGGGATCGAAAAGAACAAGAGGTGACCAAGGGAGGTCATAAAAGAGAAAGGAAGGAGCCTCGCACAAGTAAGTGGAAGTAATGCCAGACTCAGCTTGGGGCCACGTGTTCGCCAAACACGTACTTACTAGATGTTAGTCCCCTGGGGCGAGGTAGGAAAATGAAAGATACCCTAGCCCTAATGGTGTCGGGATCGAAAAGAACAAGAGGTGACCAAGGGAGGTCAGGAAAGAGAAAGGAAGGAGCATAGCACAAGTAAGTGGAAGTAATGCCAGACTCAGCTTGGGGCCCCGTGTTCGCCAAACACGTACTTACTAGATGTAAGTCCCCTGGGGGGTCTAATTTTATTGATTGTGTGAAGTTGTAATTTAGCAATTTTGTTTTTCCAATATTTTGATAACATTAAAGGTTTATAATAATAATAAATTTATTGTCAAAAAACAGTACAAACTGCGTATGACCACGTGGAGGACAATAAACTTATATTTTTTTTACACTTTCGATTATGAAAAATACATTACCCGGAGATTCGGAACATTTTCAACACCATGAAACATACAGTTATTGAGGAAATTTACTTTTTACTCGACTTCAAATGCCAAGTTAGAGATATGCTAGACCATGAATGATAGAAGTCTATGTGACCCGGAGTGAATGAAGTTTCCCGACCCCCAACCTGAACTAGTATATGTAATCATATTTAACTAGTTTTTTGAATTATTATATTTCATATATTATTAACAATGTTGACTATTTACGTTTAAAAAATATTTTATTTCAGGCGATGCCGGGGATTTTTCATGGACCACTGTTCTTGTACTCAGCAAATAAATAACATTGTGAGATTCATTTATATCTCCTTCTCATACCTCACGTGGTATCTTAACGCCATGATGCCGTATAAGTACAAATTCAACACATATGGGTATTAAATATACCTTACTCTCCCAAGGGTGATGTGGTATTCCATACTAATTGATTGGCGTTTCCATTGATTTGTTTCTCTCGCGGGCAAACTTTACTTCGCTCGCTTAAGGATGTTCTCATCCAAGGAATGATTTATTCTTGCTGCTGGAGGGGAAACTCAAAATGGTGTGCACCATCAAGTTTTGTATTAAATTTGTATAATTATGAATTTGTAAAATTAAGATCCTTTACATGTGTTTTTAAAAACCATTAAGAAGAATTATTTCTTGAAGACTTATATATCCTTGTTAAACGTACAAAACAAAAATCCTATTAAATTTGATTAAGATTGATATTTTCGTCCTTAAATTACTCTCTTAAATTGAAGTATTATAACACTATTTATCTATTTATATTTATCTATTTTCAATAACGTTTTTTCGATAATTTAGGTTAACCTTAGTATGCTGTCGCGGACTTTTGTAGAACTCTTTGAGGCGAACAATTTTGCCACTCGTAGTTGTCCCCCATTTCTAACCGTTTAGACAGCGTAAGCGAACATGGTGGATTCCCCCCCCCCCCCCCCGATTTTAACGAAATTTATCGTCAAACTCCTTTTTTTCATTTTTACAAATTTAAGAAATAAAAGTTAATCTTTATTTATCCTGAACATCAAAACTATCTCCTTGCCAAATTTCATCAGGTTTTGTTCAGTGGTTTAGTCGTAACCACATAGCAAACAGACAAACAAAATCTTATTTATATATTAGCATGGATATTCATATGAAATATCACCAGGAGGTAACGATAACTTTTCTTAAGTTGGCAACATACATGTCACAAAATTTGAAAAATCATGCGAATGATCACGAAAAAATATGCGATACGGACAAGAATATTGATATAATTATATTTTCGAAATCATTAAACTCTGCACCCAAATATTCCTAAAAAAGCAATCCTTCATTGAAATTACCCATTTTTAGTTTGTATATCAGATTTTTAGGATTAGCATAACCATTTCAAAATTTTGAAGCTTGCTTCTACTTTTTTATTGCCGAAATTTTGTAGTTGTCTTTCTCTATGTCGGACACACACAGATACATCTTGTATTTTATAAATATTCAAAATAATTTATTCAATGAATATGTAGTTTGTATTTTACAACATAGCAAAGTTGGGATGGAAATATATTGTAATCCCACACTAACCTGAAGAAATATGAGACCCACTATTTAATTTGTATTCATTCTGACACATGTGAAGTAAAACAGATTAAATCCTTCCATTTACTTTATCTTCTCGTATCATATCATTTAACGTATCACCTTTCTGCGTATCGTCAGCAGCAGCAAGAGAATGCAACAAAAATTTTAAAAATTCGCATAATATTAAGTCAAAGAAAAAAGTACATTTATTCTGATGTAATGCTTTTTCCAAAATACATTCATATATAAGCGAATTCGAGTAACATAAGTGCATTAAAAAGCAAGTGTTCAAATACACATTTCACTATTGAAAAACTGTAGAAACACAAAGTATTATTTAGTAAAAAGATTGTAAACATACAATGAAAACTGAACTGTATAATTTAACTCATTATCTCCAGGAAACGTACGAGTTATTAAAAGTAATAGCTTTAATATTCTTCATATCAAGTCCTGATGCTTATCATAACGGGATCTGATGTTTTCTCATGGCCAAAAGGAATTTTCTTCATCACAGCATCTTGACTGCAAATGTGAATTAATACCTTATATCACACAAATTAATTCATTCTTAATGAAGTTAATAATGGAGTTAAATGTAAACCAAGGGTGCTCCTCTTCCAAATTAAGATTTAAGTGTTAAATTTTATGTTGATTTTTGTTCATATTTTGCTATGCCTGTTTCATGACTTTATTGATATTTTGTAGTGAGCCGCATGTTGATTATTGAACTATGTATTATAAAATCAATACAATGCTAAATCGATAATTTATTTTAAATAACGAAAACTTTTTCGCAGGCGTAATGTGCAACGCCAAGATGGAAAATTACACATAATATATAATTGATATAATAACATTAAATAAGGGCTTTAATGACCTCGATGTTGACGAGCCCTAAAGCCCCACAAAAAAACATTAAATATGAATATAAATGTTCTTATAGTTATTAATATTATTTATATTTTTTTAAATTCCTATGGGTGTCTATCAAACTATGTATCTATTATGTAATTTCGAACAATATGTTGTCGAGAGTGAAATTTCCCCTTCGTGCTGTCCACAAATTCAGCATTGCTCTTGTTTACGTTACTCTCCAGATTTCATTTTTTTTCTACAAAATGTTGGTCCCAATTATTCGAGTTCCAGTGTCATTTTTGTAACTTTTTTCTTTCTCTCGTGTATGAAAAACCATGGCAATAGTCTATCGCGAGAACTTGACGGAAATACCCGGTTTGGGTGTGCCTGATTCCGAAAAAGCATTCCGTTCATCTGTCCGCCTGTGCGCAGTAATTTGGATTAGTCAATTTCATTCACATTTCGTATTATGAGTAGTATCTGCTTCCAGTAGATGCATATTCTTTAAAATTTGAATCACTGCAAAATAAAGGAACTTCATGTAAGGTCAAAGTACGAAGATCATTTTTAAATGTTCTTGAATGACTGAGAATGACGCGTGATCGCCGCAGTAGACATGCACGTCCGCTCCGAGCATGCTTTGCGCGCGTTTAGACGCAATTTGCAGGCGTATCGTATGTATGTGTGCTCAGCCGTAGAAGTTTTTAATTTTCAAGAAAATTGACTCGCCCGCCGACTGTGAAATATGCTCTGTAATTCGATTCTTGCGTGCAAAGAAAAAACTTGCAGAAGCGGAAATTCTCCTGTAGATTTGTGAAGTTTACGGTGATAATGGCCTGCTGTCGTCCTGTGTGATGTTGCTCCATGTCAATGCAAGGTCACATGTTTCAGCATAAACACGAAGTCTAATTAGGTCTTTTGGATGAAAATAACTGGATTATCCACCTAACAGTAAGCTACACTTTTTCCCCTCTACGTCTTCAAGAAAGAATATACCCAGTACAATGTCTCTTGTGCTTGGTACTAAATATGTTGCATACTCTAGAATATTGTCTTCTATATTTTCTATTTATCGGTATCTTCTAACACTTCGAGCAATTCGGTCAATTGATACAATAATTCTTCATTTCCACTTTCTTGTGCTTCCTTCTCCTGTTGTTTCTTTGTTATTATTTGTTTTACGTCAGCTTTTGCCCTTTCTTATCAATCTGATTTTGTATATTCGGAGATCAATCATCATTAAGATAAGGTAGGTAGAACCACTTATAAGAAAACCCCACCTACCTAACGAAGGAAACAAGCAAATATACATGGAATATAATTGAAACATACCGTGATTAAATGCAAGTTCGTTCACCACCACACATCGATTGTACACTACTGATAACATAAAAGGGCCTATTTATTTTTCTAAGTCCCACGCTCTGACCAGTTTTGGATCTGTTAGGTTTGCAACGCCTCCCTCCTCTTGCTTTCCCTTCGACAGGGGAAAATTTCGTTCGACCAATCGTAGGTCTATTTGAAACGGCGCCCATATTTGGAAGACTAATAGTACCGCTGGTAAATCGTAACGAGATAAAATGTTTCATTACACCGCTATTAAAGAAATATTTTGTATTTTTTTATTATACACATTTTGAACTTCTATAACAAAAATATTCTGCATATTCTTGACTTCAATAAACTTTACCATTCTCTATATTTAAACAACATCTCGATATTCGTTGTCTCGAGAGGTCTTCATAGGCAATGTAAAAGATATTAGACTTTCTATAAAAAACGTTTGCGTAATACTGTGATAAAATATAGTTTTTAACAGAATTTGAATATAATTGCAAGATATCGTATGGAATTGGTATAATTCGAATCACAAATTACTTATAAATATTCCTATAATTTCTTATATTTATACAGTGAAGTAAAGAAATCAAATCTCATTGCCTACAAATGATGTGTATTGTCGAAAGTAATTTCACATAATTTGCGATTCTCTTAAGTTTTTCATATATGTGAAAAGGAATTAAATAAATATAGAAAACGTTTGTCTCAAATATGAACTAATAACACAAAAGTTTAATTCTCGAGTTATAAATAATATAAAACTACTTAAGGAAAAAATAAATTACATCTTCTAGTGACATATTTATCCACGATATAACAATTTGGTAGTAATCGTGCAACCTAAAAAAATAATCAGAGATCAATAATATGAAAACCTCGTTTCAGATATGAATAAATAAAAAAAGACAAATCCCTTTTATTTATTCCAATCAAATTGAAATGTATTAACTCATATTAATACCATAGGTTCTTTTCTTTATCTTTCTTCCTATTTCTTTCTTTCTTTCTTTCCTTCTTTCTTTCTTTCTTTCACTCTTTCTTTCTCTCACTTTTCTCTATCGTTGTTTTACTTTTTCTCTCTATCTTTCTTTCTTTCCCTCTCTCTTCACGTGTATTGTCTAACGTAATTTCACATAATTTGTGATTCTTTTATTTTTTCATATATGTCAAAAAAAATTAAATAAATATAGAAAACTTTTGTATAAAATATACAATGATCTACAATATTGTAATCGTGCAGCATATAAAATCGTGATCCGAGATTAATATTACAGAAAAACGTGTTTTAGATTACAACAAATATAACTAAAACTGAAATCTCTTTCATTAATTTATTCAAATGAAATTGTGAAATACAACAACAGATTCTTGTTTTCTTTCTTTGTTCCTACTTCTCTCTNCTTTGTTCCTACTTCTCTCTTTCTCTCTCTCTCTCTCTCTTTCTCTTCATCGTCACTGGATACACCGTCATTGGATGTGAATTCGCGACTAAGGACGTTCGTGTGGGTGGAAGATTCCAAATACAATGAGAAACATGAGATGCACACTATCTTCTATTCTCCTTTAAAAATAACATTAAAATGACATATCTACAAACACACTCTTTGGATTCTCACCATTGGTAAANCCGATAATGCGGATTAAACATATACTAATTACACTATGAATACAGTATATTTAAGAAAAATAAAATAGTTGGAACAGTTTTTGAATATTTTTCAAAAGTATACTTTAACCTTCAAATGAAGTAGCCTCTGCGTTTAAGTAAAGCAAAAGTTTAAATCACCTGCGCAAATTCTCTCTTTCTCTTCCTGGTTAAAATTTATCTTTCATCTACGACTATAAGAAGAAAGGTTTGAAATACCTTATCTAATCAGACGGCCTCGTGTTTCTTCTGTACACTGTGTGAACTGATTTTTGAAAATGGTTTATACCACAATTCGGCTCGTAATATCTGTTTGAGAGCTGTAATGAACGAGACCTTAATTCATGCTCTCACATCTGCAGGAACTTTGGTTCAAAAGCGCAGAATGTGTACATTTTATTCATAGTTACTAATTTCTAGTTTTGACTCTCTTTGACTCTCACAGCAGCGTTTAGATCTGTTGTTTACATTTATCCCCCCACCTTTCTTTACAATTACCCCACCTGACCCTAAAAGTTTTATAATACTAATTGAAAGATATGATTAAGATAAAGTTGAAAAGAGAATTAAATTCTGACCCCAGATACGCAATTACATATTGCTTTAATAAACGTGTGCATTCAATGGATTTGTGTCAACACATCACACTTTTCAATATTCTCGAAACATATGTCGCAAAATGTTTGAAAGTTCAATTCACCCTTGTGATTTTGCACACCATTGATTCAACATTGGTACAACTCTTATTATAAGGTGAAACAATTACGCACGGTACGCAGAAAAGCAACTTTTACTGTCGAGCGGGTAAATTATTCTGGAATGAGTAGGTAGTGAAACTGGACGCATTATTTTCGCGTAAACTTAATACATGATCTTTGTCTGATAACGAAAGTAGACCTGATATAAATCTCAAGATGCATCCTTCATTAGCATTATCAATAGCATCCTTTAATGCTAATGTTTCAGTGTTGCTCAAGAGTGAACCAAATAAACTATAAATACGGATATCTAGCGTTTAGGCCAAGTAAAACAATTTCTTTTGTCATGCCAACGTTTCGATATATTTTATATCTTCTTCAGGGCTAACATTTCTAAAAGTCATGTAAAGCAGATGTAAAGAATGCAATGAAATGACTGGGTGTTTTGGAAGAGGATGTATGCAGGATTGGTATGGGATGATATGAACAGAGTAATTGGGTTTTAGAAATGTTAGCCCTGAAGAACAAAAGAAATTGATTCACTCGGCCTAAACGTAAGATATGCTTATTTATTCAGTATGGAAGCCGAAAATGTACTCAACAAAATAAACTAATTCTTTTTTATTGCCGTTAAATTAAATCCAAGTAAGGCTTTGGAAACGAATTTTCACTTTTTTATAACATGCGTGTGCTCAAATGAGCGAAGTTTCGAAGCTATTTTATGTGTTACTGAAGGCTAAGGCAACAGTAAAGAATGTTCCTTCAAAATATGATGAATTTGTTTCGAGATGTCTATTATATATCGAATGTAGTCTCAATCGAACTCAATGGTGTGCAAAATCACAGGGGTAAATTGAATTTTGAAAAATTTGCGAAATATGTCTCGAGAATATTGAAAAGTGTGATGTGTAAACACAAATCCACTCGTATCCTGTTAAATTTTTTTTGTGGGGCTTTAGGGCTAGTCAACATCAAGGGCCCTTCCTATTAAGTTGTACCTGTAAAAAAATAAGTACTAATTATATTTCCTCCAGGTAAGTTGTCTGTTCTTCCATTCAAATATAAAAGCTGATCAATTTTTACTACATCGTACATATTTTACATCATAATATACTGTCCTCTTGAGCGTGAAGTCAATAAAATATCTTTGACCACGTATTAATAGGAATGTGACGAATTTCATAATAATAAGCATTTTCACATACATAATATGCTTTAAATTCTAACGATATTGTGAAATATTTTTATGGTAGTCACATTCATTAGATAAGGGAAACGTACATTTATATTTCAAATGTAATAAAAGTTTGTCAGTTTATACAACCACACAGCTATTAATTAAAAAGTACATTTCTGCAATTCCGTATTTTCATTCAATATTACTATCTTATAAATTTCTCAACATTTCACTTTCATCATACATTTTAAACGTTCTTTCAGTACTATTGCACTACGCCAATCATATTTAAGAATTTTTCGTCTCTTAATCCTATTTTTCTAATAACTTTTTGCTTAGAAATCTCCAAAGTTTCAAATAAATATCTTGTTTGCAAAACTCGGTCATTAGGAGTTTCTTCCATTATTTTAGAACCAGAAAAAATAGTGTAATTTCACTCGTTTGACATTAATTAAAACATCTCATACACAGATATATTAAATACTATATTTTGCGCAAACATATATAGCAAATTTATGAACCTATTTTCATAAATAATTTATAAAATGTATAACTTATAAGTCATAGCAACATTCCTTCAAATTAAAGACCGTGTGAAGTATAAAACGTCTGTTTGATTCCAAATACTGAAACGTTTTATTTGTCTGATGCGTGTGTATATTTGATGAAGGTGCTCAAGTTATTGCCTACCTCTGGATTTAAACCTACAGTTTACGGCTTCAGGAGACATGTTCCCCAACCAATTGACACTCTCTGATCGATGAACAAAATAACTTAGAAATTTTATACTGCATCATACATCTTCCAAATGACTTTCTTTCATTAGTCATTTAGTGAACCCATTGTCTTACCCATTCAACTTATGCAGATTTTTTTCTTGTTTCTTTATAAAATTAATTTATTTGACATTTATTTCTTTTCTCAAACTACCTTCAAAGCAATTCAAATGTCAATTATAGTGATTTGTCCTCCTATTTAATATCTATTCAATATGAGCTAAACTGCAGTAAATTTTGTGGGATGATGGATCTCGAGTTGTTAGGCCATTGCACGATCCTTAACATATTAATGAGATCTTTTGATGTTCAAGGATGCACACGAAAGGAAGAAATCGTTATTTCTCTATCATATAATTTTCGTTTCGCACAATTGCGTCTAGTAAATTTTACTCCTAATCACGCTTCAAGGAAAAAACTCTCTCGGTCTCCACAATCAAAGATGACCCAGTGAACTAAGTGACAAGAAAGTGGATGGTTTCTCCAGTGTAGATGTGAATCATTAGAGTACGAGGAAATATTTCGTACATGTTTAAGCTCCGAAGATTTTCTAGCCCTATAGACAGGCATCTAGAAGAAATTATAGATAACATTTATTTATCCTTACATAATTTTACGACAAAATAACAACGAAAAGGACACTCAATTTCATAGATCTTTACATGAGCCCAAGCAATTGGCTTCATAAATTGAACGTATTTAAAAAATGTATACCTTCTGATATAAATATGACTCTAATCATATATTCACTCACAAGCAAGAGACCGTAAATATATTGACATAGATCCTCTTTCACGTCACAACATTCTTAATGAAATTCGCTCTCAACAATAGCCACAACTCTAAGATGATAAATAATACTGTACAGAATAAATGTCACACGTGAGTAACATCGTTTTCTCGTGATGTCAACAAAATATGTTGATCAAAATATGCCGGAAACGATGATAGGGGTACACTTAAGTAATTTAATTTCTTACAAAAGTTTCTCTCATTAGAAATTTTCCTTCAAAATGTTTGGATGAAATTTGCAAGTTAAATAATTTCTTTTTTTGTTCCTTATTACCCCTTGTGACTTTTATTTCCCTTACTCCAGATTTCTCGTACTCCCGGTTTCCCTCACCCCAGACTACTCTACCATAAGTAGTGTATCAAGTATCCCAAGTAAGTATAAAAAACTCATAATTTATTTTTTGAAATAACCTGTTGTTATCGTTGAAAACAAGAAAAATTCTGAAACGTTTGTTTATCATTTTGCGACGTGCCAAGAGAAGAAGGGTAATGTTAGAATAGAATGAAGAGAGAGGTTGAGGAACCGGATCTTTCGTTCTCTAAATTCCAAAGCCGAATTTTCCGAGAGTGATCAAGAACTAAAATAAAATGTTTTTTTTAAACAAATTGTGTCCTTTTACTTAATTTATTATTTTTAATTCTGTTTTATAAATTATGAATCATTGAAACAATTGAAGAAAATTTCTTCTTAAAATAAAAAAATAGCAAATGTAATTCGAGTACTGGTTCCTGCTAGTCTAACATAAAGCATCAGAATGGCTGCCGTTGTCAGATACTTATGTACCAATGTCCTCATCTGGAGGTTACAGATGAAGAATTTGCCGCCGCTGCAGAATTGCGCCAACAGTAGCTTTTGTTCCCTATGAATTGAGTCTTTCAATGACTCCGCTTAAGCAATCATCGTAATCAGTGAGATTCTAGGGTTTAAAGTGAAGTGCTGTTTTTAATTACATAATTTACATATTCGCGTGTTTGTCGTCTCCGAGTTTTGATATGACATTTCAACATTTAAATTTTCGTGTATAATTCTCAATCATGCGAATTATGTTATTTGTTCATGTACGTAGACCAGTTATGGGCTGTGTTGATGCTCAACGTCAACCGTTTTTAAGGGATGGCAAAGAGTAACAAACTGCAATATTTTGCTCACAGCGTTCCCCACATCACACATTCGCAAAAAAGGACATCCATCACCAACCACAACATCATCACAAAAACAGAAGCGTTGATCTGGTGATGGTCCAATACTTCCTGCAACATGTCTCTCTGTTCCTAACCAATCATAGAGGTGTTCAAGTAATGAACTCCTATATTCCAGGAGCCACATGTGATGAATTATTCATGACTAGCCAAAACGAGTTCTGAAGGACTTCAAGAAACGTTCCCCCAAGCAAACAGGATTGCATAATGGTGGGTTCCAGTAAGTAACAAAGAATTCCTTCCTCAAATATGCGGTTCATTTCCCGTTACACTGTGATGAACAATGAGTGAAAATATTTTGCGTCTGAATGTGGCTTTTCCTGTTGGTGAAGTGCTTGTCCCTCGGACAGCAAGATCATCATTAAGCTAAGTGAGTTCAAGATATAGACGAGCAGCTATGCGAAGACTACTGTGGGGGATACGGGGCCAGTTTAACCAACGACATTAATTGAATAATTCGTTTAAGTACATTTCTTGTGAGAACTGTCAGTTACAATAACGTTGCTGAATTATTTACATTACTTAAAGAAGTTCATTGATTTAGTCTTGAATTTGATTTTTTTTGTTACGAAGAAAAATCATTACCAATTTTATAAATTGCGGTAGTGACGAAGAAAATTAATTTGAAGTACGATTTTCAAAAAATGAATCTCCTTCAAAGAAGTGTATTTTCATTTGAAATGTCTAATTCGTTTATGAAATACAAGTTATCATGCCGCACAATGTGTGAAAACGTATCCTTCATGTGGAAAAGATTCACACGTCGTACATGGGCCATTTTTTCATTACCGCACAAAATGTAAATAGATTGCTGTAAGTAATTTTGTATCTCAGGGGACACTTGATTGTTTTATATGGTTAAGGAACAAGAAAAAGTGTTCATAAAAATTCAGAAAATGCATTATCCTTCGTTTGTGCAACTATATCCTGGTCTTTCCTACAAACTGTCACGAGATATGATATTAAGAGCTACCTTAATTTCCAGAAAGTGTTGTGAGTATTTATACCCAAAAACTCCATAATTCCTTTTTCGGTATTTTGAAGTCAAAGAAAAGGTTTTCCAATGTTTTTTATATGTCATATTCAATAAATTCGCGATATACTCCAACAAGCGACATTCCCATTCTCACTAGGTGTAAATATGCCGGAGACGAAGAAACCCCGTTTCTTGAAGACGCTGATGAAATCGAGTAAATATAGTCAAGTGCGAGGGAAACCACTGTCGGTACATGGCGATAGCTCTTCTTTCTTTTCCGCTAACCTTCGTAAAACGCATATCCACATCAATCAAATCAGGCAACTCACATACGTACTTCATCAATAAAATAAATTCTTATCAAACCTATCGCGCATTGCTGTGATACAGAAAGTGAGTCCATTGTGAAAATGCTGAAAATTCGATGCAGAGTATTTTATGTATCGTTGCGCTGATCACGTCCCCATAAATTATGTGGTTGGACCAGTGTTTGATCCCTCAAGAAACATGCATTTCTGGTTTTCTTCGCATCCATGTTGGTCTATGTAACTAGACTTCGTAATGATGCTATTCCAGCGGTATATCTCTAGTAGAACTTGCCGACTGTGACCGGTTTCACACGGGAGATTTTGTTGTGGCGCGATTTCCCTTCGTCATAATTTAAGTATAAACGTTTAGCAAATTAAATATTAGCACTTTTACATTCAAAAACCATATAGATAAGTGACGCGATGTGGCGTTGTCCTCACTGAGTCATATGTCAGCGTTGAGCATATACTACTGAATCAGAAACATAGATCTTTACAGTAAATACCATCAACTATGAAAGGACATCTCGAAATTTCGCTGTTTTTAACATACGTTGTGAACAATTAGAGGAATCATCTTGGTTTTTGTATGTAAATATTGTTAATTATAATATCTAAAAACGAGTTTATGGGTTTCTTTACAATTAACTTTTTAATGAGTGCAAGGGATAGAAATATTTGTACGGTTTTGACGTTCGCGCTACGCTGTTATATTCGCAATATCCCATGATCTAATTGATAAATTATCTGAACTCTCGTACGCAAATGTTGCTAAATCGAATACCAAAAAAATATTTCAGGAATGTACGATATTTTTTCTTTTTAATTAGTGAAAAGGGGTATGGATTTTGATGCGTTCCTCTGTCTAATCCATTAATCCAGGCAGACATTATCATATTGATGGCAAGAATTTAAAATGTTGACATGTGCTATCAGTATCGTAAAGGCTCACTAAGAAACAATTGTTTGTAATTCCAATGTTTTGATGAATGATTTGGATATTCAGGACAACAGACTCAACATTTCCACTCCTTTTAAAATTTAAAATGTATTTAAAATTTACAAATAAACATTTCAGAAAACATTTTTAGATATTTGATATAACAATCCTTACACAAACATAACATACAATATAATATAAAAAGAGTGGATCTCTAATTTATTTCGCGAAATGTGTCGAAAGAAGTATACCACATCGTTATCGCTAACAACAAACTCCAAAAAAGAAATGATTACTCCTTTGCATCCATAAAAATAGAATATCGGAAAACCCAGAAAATCTTTTCTAGATATAAGATTTAACAATATTTACCTACAAAAACCGACATGGTTTCTCAATTAGTTCTTGAGCTAAATGAAAAGAGCGAAAATACGAAAAATCACATTTCACCCAAAATCACCCATTTAAGACCGCAATTTCGAAAAAAATATTTTCTTAGTGAATCTTAACAATAACATCATGTCAATATTTCTATTTCTTATCTTCAATGTGATCCTTTCTGTTTTTATTTATTTGTCAGTCCGAGATATGCTTCAAATATTTATACCTGTTTTTACCCATTAAAACCATTTCCATTAAAATCAAAAGTACGCTTCTACTAGTTCGTCAAATAAAGAAATGATAGTATGTTACCACCATGCTCGAAGTGATAATTGGAGTTTTTTTAGTTTGTCTAGTATTGAAAGAGGCATCGGTAGTGGACAAAATTGTGTATCTGTTTTATCCATTTTTCTTTCTCACAAGCGTTATATAATCTCTGGATCCCTTAATATATGTATTTTCTAATGCATATTATAAATTAGCTGAAAGTACGCTATGCTGAAATGAGCTCATATTTTGGACTCTTTTTAAATCCCAAACGCGTGTATTTAGAAAATTTCGTCAAAATCGTTAGAACTTTTCTCGAGAAATAAACCAGAAATATACTTACATGTATACTTAAAATAATTGCTTGCTTAATAGTAAGCGATACATAAACAGCAGACATATATCGTTTCCATTCGTTTGTGATATTTTACCGGAAACATATGAAGGAGGCCGAGATCTCAAGGGTACCTTTCAACTAGTATGTTAAGAATATACTTTATATTTTGATAAGGAATTTAAAGTAATGTTAAACTTTATCTGATTATTCTAATATTTTTAATGGTAAGGTACGAATGATCAAGGTATTACTGTCGTACTTAATTAGTTAGATTTTTTCGCGTTGGGAGAGTATTTTAGGGTTTAGAAGTAAATATATTCATGTCGACTAATTATCGCTATTTTGAATTTGTGTGCAATTCATTCTTCATTTCGTTATCGATTCAATCAAGGTTTGCTAAGAACCTTATTTTCTTCTATACACGTTAATTAGATCAACACTTCAGCCTCGTCATACACAGTTATATGCTGACATAGCAAAAAGTTCCGTTTACTGGGAACCTGCCTCAGTGCTTTTACTTTCCATCTATACATAATGTATTGTAATCGGTTGAAAAAATTATTTTGAGATCTCTTCGAATCTTTACGAGTTGGCTTCAGGAGAACCTATTTTTAAATTTTGGCGATGATGTCCAATGTCGGATGTGCGTATGTGTGTGTGCATGTATGTTAAGAATTTTATTCCCCCAATAACTGACGAAAAAATTGTTACATCCAAACAAAATCTGGGATTTGACTTTGAGTGCATTAGGGAATAGAAACCTATTTCTGGACAGCTCATACCGACTTCATTTACACACCACGCTCCATTTCCGTTTTTTTCATTCAAAATTTCGAAAAGCATTTTGATTGTTCAGTTAATTTTGCGTACAGATTACTACACCGACATTTCTGTACGTTGCACCACTTTTGAGGTACCGAGTTTTTTATTACGCAATATTCTTGGTGCCTTTCTTTAGATCAGCATATAAGGCAATTGCAAAGAGTTTAAAGTAGAAAATAATTATGTACTTGAATTAGCAGATACGTGTTCGGGAAAGTACTATGTAAGGTTGTGAGAGTAAATTTGTTTAAAACGATTCATCTTTTGAAAATGTTACGAGTTTGGTACTTATTTTAAATTATCAATTATTTTCTTTATATACCAGTGAAAAATAAAAATGTATACACGTAGTTAATACGTGTCTAAATCTAACAAAACCAAAGAATATTGACACCAAATTTAATAACAATTGAGTAATAAAATAAATGTTATTAAAAATATTTATTTAATTTATAAAATCTATATAAACTAATACTACATACGCATAAAACCAAAGAATATTGACAAAGTATGATAAAAATTGAGTAATAACTTAAATGTTACTCAAAATTATTTAATTAATTAATAAAAACTATATAAACTAATACTACACACGCATACAAAACTCAAAAACTCACAATGTTTTTAACAGAAATATAACAATACAATCAAACATTACAAATAAACCATTTAGAACACATAATCATTAATAAACATAATATTTATTGTTTCATTATCACAACATTCCAAATACATGATTTACAATACAAAATCAAAATAAACAATCATATTTGAAACAGAAAATATGCTTGTTAACCGATTCTAATGGAAATTTAATACGTAATGAATTACAACTAGATCCCACCCTCATCAAATAACTTATTTTGTTAAAAAAATTATAAACTAATTTGAACTAATGCAATCATACCACCATTCCTAAGATCCATATAAAAACTATGACTTTCAAACCTGTTGAAGCAGAATTATGTCAGCAGATAGAAGTATTAAAACATACGTCAACAATAAAATCATTATTTGTTATGTTTTGAAGTTATTAAAATTAAATATTAGCGTAATTAAAATAGATATTGCCATTGTTCATAAATCATCTTCTCTTCTTCTTGCAGAGTTTTATGAAAAGGGTCCTATTAATTAAGAGCGACCCGTAGTCGTACCAAAAGTTTTTAATTTGGTAGTAAAACCTTTACAAGTTGGAAACCCTTCGTCTAGATTAAGTACGAAAGCAAAAGTTCTATGCTGTCTCTAAATTATACCAAACGTTCTTGTATTGATTTCGAAGGATATGTGCAAAACTTTTGTGCTGAGGTGCGAAATTTACCGGATGTTATAAAACAAACTTGACATGAGAGCAGAAATGTAATGTGGGATTTGGCGCCAATTCCTTGTAACATGAAATACCAGTTCTGGATGGAACGTTACCTTGGCAAAGTCTCTCGAGACCACTTTGCGATTTAAGCTCTCCAAGGCCATACTCAGAGTGCTGTAATCTAATAGAAGATGGTAATCTAATAGAGTAAACAATAAATACAAAGATAGGAAACGATTTTTATGTGAAACTAGATACAAATTTAAATAAAATTATGATTTATGATTCATTTTTGTTTCATCTTTCACAAATTATAATCAAATTTTAAAACATTATCCTATTAACAGCAAACAATAGAAATAAACGAGAAAAAAAATAACTATCTAATGAATTTGATGAACTTAACAGCGTTCTTTTGATAAAAAATGTGCCTACTATGGAGTATTTTCTTAATTGTCTCCGAATTGTAAGGGATGCATTAAAACATGAAGTATGCTGGAAACAAATAGTAGAAGCGAGGAAAGGAAAGAAGTAGAAGTAGAATAATTAAGGGAAGAAGAAACTTTTGATAGATATGTTAGGAAAGATGTAACACTTGTATTTGGCAATAAAACCTTGGTATTAGGAATAAGGTACAGGGTCCATACAGATAACTAATAAAATAAATTACATTAATTGTTTACATATATATGGGGATTTAATCCATTACATTTTATAAAAAATTAAAAGAAATAATTTGAAAAGACATAAAATTCAACCGCTGCGTATTAAAGGAGGCAGGATTTTTGAAAGGGAGCTTGGAGGGCAAAATTCGGCGGTTTACACACTGTGTGGGTGACCGCGAAAACGAGCAAATAACATCGTAAAAACAGACCCTTGGAAGGAGGACGCCTTCGCATTAGAACGCGCGGCACATAGACAATAGACTCAAAGAAACAAAGAATCGTGGTGCGAAATAACCCGGGATGGGAAGACGCCTAACTGAACAGAGGAGGGAAGGGCACTGATGTTGAAATTCAAAAAGTGGGTTCTTGCGTACTACAAGAATAACCACAGCAGCAACAAACGAAGCCCGCAAAACAGGTCAAGTCGGAGAGAAGGAGGATTGCGCTAAACGATGTAACGCGTGAACACAACACAAGTGAATGAGCCGCCAAAAATCCACGACTGACAAGGCGGGCAAAGCGAAAGGGAAAGGTAGTGTGACAGTGAAAAGTTGAAGAAGTCCATAGAATTAGGCGGGGTGCCAGGGATTGAGAAAAAGCGGGAACAATCACACACATGGAGGCAATGAGATGACACGACGCCGCGTTCAGATAAAGGAGAGAGACACATGCTCGAGCCGTGGCGGCGACGAAAAACTGCGTTGTTAAGTTTAAAAGGTGGCTGTATGATTCGTCGAGAACGAAGTGACGTATTATTAAAATAACCAATCCGAGTAGTTCCGCATGGAGTCGATATAGTGTAATAATTGGTTAGTAGTAACACATGACGCGGGGGAGGGTCTGACTTGCTCCGCAAAAGACAGATAGTAGGAATGATGTGAAAAAAAAGAGATTTTCTAAATTTAAAAATATTCGAGATTTTGACACAGGGATTCTAGATTCGAGTTGTGAACAGGGAGAGATTCTAGATTTTTGAGATTAGAGTTTAAGTGAGATGTTGAGATTCAACAACTTAGATTTGAAATTTTGACTTAGAAATTTTGCGATCAGACACTTCATGTTTGCTATGGTTCTGACACTTCGGTCTTTTTCGGGCATTGTCCCGCTTCGAAGCATCTTATTGCTGGGTGGTTCAGGTTTTCCCAGATCAATTTATTGGAGTTGATCGTCCTAATTAGGGAGATCGAGCGTGACAACTGGGAGTTAGCCTAATGAATCGTAACGACTTAGTTACCGAAGGGCTTCTGCATTAGCAATCCTTTAATTATGTGTTCGGCTCGGTCTTCGTTTCGACGTAAACCAACGATCGGGCTAAGTGCCTTAATTAGGCAGTTAGACGGTTCGTGCTGACTCGAGGCGAGTGGAGCGCGACGTCAAGGGGCAACGCGCATGGTCGTGACTTCCGGCAACAAGGTAGCAGCTGTTGGTGGCGGCACGGAAGCTACGAGACTGACAGAAGGGCTATGAACGACCACGCCGTTTTCGAGACTGACAGGCCAACTATATCATTCTGTAAAAGGTAAAATATTTTGACAGTGGTCAGAGTAGCAGTCAAGTGGCGACGATAGTCAATAAAAAGAAGCGTGTGCTTCGGGGTTAAAGTACCCAAAACTATGAGTAGACTCAATGACATTCCGAAGAAACAATTCAGTTTATAATTAAAATTGATAAAGTCTGTTATTAATGTGAAAGTAATCTGGTTGGAACAAATAGTGCACCAACACTCATGTAAACCAGGATACAAACGTGAACGTGTGATATTGGGGGAAAGTGTATGGGGCATAAGCATGTGTAGATAGAAGTATTTTCAATGTAACTAGAAATTAATTAAATTAATTTATCCGTGCTGTGTGCAATTATCATTTCAAGCGTGTATTTTACTGCAATAAATGACCGAACCCGTCCCATCCGAATTTTCATTGTATTAGNACACGGCTGTATCTTGCATCCCATCCTAATCAGATATTTTGATTGACAGACAAATAGAAAGACACTTCTTATGCAGTGCGTGGGCGAGAATTCTTTTGTCATCATTTTACGAGTTGTCTTGAAAATTCGCATATCAGTCGCTCAGCAGAACTCAAGTGCTATACTTGGTGCTTGTATTCTTCCAGAGTTCAGTCCAGTCATAAGTGAATCAGTTTGTATTAGTGGTACATGCAATGTGTCGGTTTTACCTACTCTGGAAAAATTCCCGAGAAACTATTGGACGTGATGTGATCTGTTGCACGTAATATTTCCAACTTGTTTAAATAATCTGAATTGTTTTTACGCACACTTCTATGAAAATTATTCAACTTCTTCGGAAAGTTTGAGGTTTTCTGTATTTTCCTTGCTTTGAAACAATGAGGAAAAGGAATGCTAATAACCTCAAACTCTCTTTAACAAAGATTTGTACAACCAAAACACATTTGCACGGAGTTTCGAATATATGTAGTTTGCACGAAGTGTTGAATATTGTTTCCAGGCCTGGGCGTTCCGTTTCATCAATGTCATGTGCATCATATGAGATTTTCAATGACTTCAGATTTCCAATGAATCAGTAATTGTATTAAGAAAACAATGAATTAGAACTGACGTCAAAACGTATTAAATTACATCTTGTAAGAAAATAAACTACAGAAAGTGCCTTCCCTAAATTCACCCTGGGAAGAAGAAATTAAACTATTTTGACAAGGCTGCGGATTGGTCACTTCAACCTCAGTTTCGTCCACCTGATGAAGACAAACCCAGAGCCTTAGCCGCTTTGTGGAGATACAGTGTCGACCCCCTTACTTATCTTGCAGTGCGTTACGCTTAGAAATCAAAGACATTCCTTAAATATCCCGAATGATATTTCTAATATACCTGAAACTCCCAGTAGATATCAAACCAGTGCAACATCTTTTAAAATCGTCACTACATGACAAACTTATTTATATTAGTTTTATTTTTCAAGTCTATTAGTATATTATTAAGTAGATTTTTTGCAATATATATTCTGTTGCTGGGTTTCTTGTTAGTGATTCCATTTGATATAAAAATTGAATCATTAATTTCAATAATTAACCCAGAAACTAATATTTCATGTGACCGCTGATAACCTGAGACATTAAAAAGCGACCTTAAATAAATACATAAAAAATGAATTAGCGGTCGCCAACCTATTAGACCTCAAGGACCACCGTTTTAAATACAGCGGATCATTATGTAATTTAAAAAATATCAGATGTTACAAAATACATTTGTCAAATAATAGTCATTTCAATTTTTTAAAATGAAATGATCGTCTTTTGTTTTTTTAGTTATGACGGAGGGGAAGGGTATTGAAAAAAATTGATTACCGATTAGAAGTAATAATTAGTAATATTTCACATTGAAAAATTTTAAATCCCAAATTGTGGTGAACGTATCAAAGTCACAGAAGTTACGAAGTGTGTGATCAAATCCGTGATGCAAGTTCCCGAAATACGAGATTGCTGGTTTGGCATATGAAGGGACTTCGGAAATTTCATTATTTTCAATACTCTATCTACTATTTGACTTATGAATTAATAAATGTATTTTCTTTTCAGAGATTCATTGACCGGTGAATAAACTGCAACATGGAGGTCGTAGGGTATGCCGACGAACTACTTGAAGATCGCCACCCCGTCTAGAAAAGTGGTAGGAAATTTGACTTCAGTAGAACCATGTCAGCTTAGCAGATTATTCCATTTCCTGCATATCCGCGGCGAAGCGACAGGCACGCCGCCGGTGCTATTACGTCCGATTTTTAGCAGCCTCAGGTTCAGATTGAACTTTCTCCTCAAGTAAGTTTCATTTTTATACGAAATTCAGTTTAAAAAATTGTGTTTAGGTCCTCTGGGAATTGAAATTTGCATGAAATTATCTTTTGTAATTATTGTGGTCAGTATATAAGTTAAATGTAGAATTTGTTTCTTAAAGACACTGGTCAGGGAAGAGAAGAATTTTACATGAAATAGTGTTGGTGTCTGTTTCTTTGAGAATAGTTGGTTGAGTGAAACCGTTCACAAATCTTACAATTAATTCTGATTTGGTTACACTAGTGACAAATTTTACATCAAATACTGGTTTAAGAATATTCTACACGTTAAATTAAGAATTTTCTGTGACACTATTTTGTTTTATATTTTATTATCATCAAATTGTTTAAAATTTTACGTGAAATTATATTTTGAAAATATTGTTTTAGTGTAAATTTTTTGATAGATGAAGACTCTTTTCATAATCAATATTTTTGACAGGTTTTGATTATCTAAAAACAAACGCCATTTACATTATCTTTCAGTCATTTATACTATCTTTCAAAGAACTTGAACCAAACTCGTGAATTTCATTATTTTCGTAAGTATAAAACTATTTTTCGGAAAGTGGTCTGTGCGGGTAAGTTTATGGAAAACAATAGATTTCAATACTCAACCGGAATTTAAAAAATTAAAATATTGTAAAAAAATCATTCTTCCCTGTATAAAATATTTCTCGTAGACGATAGTAGAATAGTGTCTCAGACGAAGGGTATTGCAAACTAGAAATTTTTTCTAAGATTGAGGATCCGTTATTTTAACAAGGAATAGATAAGAACCGCGTATGAAAGAATAAACTATCCTTGATTTTAATTGCTTGTTGTGTCTGACACGTAAGGTAAGGTTATATGCGCCGTGCACCCGGAAGTCAAGGACTGAGTAGTTAAGTCGATGCATTTGCGAACTGGTGAGTCACCGTACGTTAATGATAAATTACGTAAGTTTAACGCTAAATCTTGGTACATGAAGTGAGTCAAAATTTTTAGGGGTTGAAATATAGTTTTTGGTCAAATTCGATACAACATTTTAGAACTGAGTTTTATTACTCGATGCATTGACATTAATATTTCTGTTAACTGCTTCACATTTCTCCCTCTGGTGCAGTTATGACAGCTCTGGTTCAAGATGATGAATGGCCAACTAATGAGCTTTATGCAATGTGTACTTTATAATATAAATAATATTGATCAATTATTAGTATTTTAATTATGATAGTGAGCCTTTTACAAAACTCCTTTTTCGGATATTCTGACAAAGTTAATGATTCTGATATAAACGAATAAGTAAATTTCATATTTTATATTTAGAGTAGTTTTTATTCTACGTCTTGTCAATTCACGTACTACATAATTTTTATGATTTAATCTAACTTTGTATGAAGATAATATACTACAATCTTCTATAAGGTAATATTATCTATATTTTTCTTATAGAGAAAGTAAATATAGGATGTACTATAATGCATTACAGATATTTTCTTGAATGTTTGGTACAAGCGCTGTAAAGGGGTTCGTACACGAGGCTAGTGAATGCCGCTTTTCAACCCCTTTTCGAGTCTCCACACTGTGGAGCATATCGAGGAGAAACCTGGCCAATAGTATTTTATCCAGTAAATTTCGTGAATTATGGCGAAAAATCATTTTTAAGTACATAGAAAATGTTATATCCATTATCCATGTTAGACATTTTATATAGAATCAATTGTTTATATAAATTTGAACCATAACCTCTCGAATCAAAAATACATTTAAATTAACATGATATACATATATAAACGATAATTTGCCATAACCCATTAAATTCAGGGGATAAATTTCTTTGGCCATGTTTCGTATCAATATTGTACACTATGCGGCGTCACAAAGCGATGTTGAAAAGCGGTGTTCACTAGACTCGTGTACATCTCCCATAAAGTAACTTTATCGAATGTTCTGTCACTACAATATCTTGTTTCACGAGTCTCGAAAGTCATTAATCAATGTAAATAATCTAAATTTAGTGACACATAAAGATAAGATTGAATTTAACAAGAGTAAGCAGACCAAAACTATGTCTTCAATCATATCACGGTTGCAGAATATTGACATAAAAGGAAAAATCGTAATTATGCAGAACAACAAAAATAGTATAGTCTTTCTGAAAACACTTTAACTAATGTTTTTATTAAAATTTTGCTGTTCATTTTTTTTGTCTCCAATTACTAAATCAGTGGAACAATTTTAATGCATTTCAAATGCAACTTTTTCATAGTGAGAATAACAACCTATCAAAGTTGTAGTTCAATATTTTCATTTATAAAACAAATATTTCAATTCTTTTAAAAATATACTGTTTTAGTGGGCCTGTTATTTATTGTTAGTAGTGTGTAAAATAGACTCTATGATGCTCAATGAATAAATTAATGACAGAATATTTAAATACAGTGTTATGTATCACTCTATAAAATTTCATCATCCTTATAATAACAACTAACTATAATTTATCAACATTTATTTATCGACTGTTAGCAATCTACAATTTTTTCTTGTGAAGCCTTTCCTCCGAGCAGCAAACATGACTAATTAGTTATATTTTCAAGTGACAATAATATATTGTGAATATTTTTATTTCGTATTAAAAGTATTATTGGAAACCCCTCTTCCCCCCCCAAAAAAAATCCCATTTCTTGGAGTCCAGGGCAAACTGCCCGTCCTCCTATCTTTCATAGAGGAGGCGCTGTATTTACGTTTTCAAGGAAAACTCTAATTCAATATTTTCTTTTTAAAAAAGCAAATATCATTATCCTGCATTCACTTTGTCAAAACACTTATGTTGTTTATGTGCTCTTTCTTAATTATATTTATCCGCTTGGTTGCGAACTTTGGTAACGTATTCGCTTCATAAGACTTCTTGGGATTTGACATGAGGGGAGTACCGAGGCTTGGGGGAATCCCGCGAGTGGTTACCACGACCTCAGCCAACCTTGCCTTGAAGGTTGAATTCAGAGTAGGAATAAGAATATTAATTTCTGTGAGCAATGTAAGTGGAGCTACACCAAAATGGGGGGGGGTGATCAGACGGTAGGGAGTTATAAACTGATTATGGGTTAGTCATCAAACTTATCAGAAAAAAAAAGATATCACAATTTTGGTCGGTATTGTAACTTTCGGATTACAACATCTTTAAACATTTCTTAATACTAGTTGAATTATTTAATTTGTAATAATTTTAAATGCTTAATTCGTAAACACTGAGAGAGTGAACTAAGACGTTTCACTGTCTAGTGGATACAATAGGAGACATCGCAATTATTACGCCACATGGCGTGACTTCTTTGAAAATTTCTCTTGCCAATTAAACTTTCTAATAGCCATGTAAGTAGCCATGAGGATTGTCCATGTCCATGCCCATATGATGATATCCAGCCACTTATCATCTTAGTTATTTCTTCAGTTATTGTATGTTGGTTAGAAGGCGAATCAAGAGATACTAAATAAATCGCTTTTGTCATCGTTAATCTGTGTATCGACAGCGGGATATTTTTTTCCGAACCGTATTCGTCCATGCAGCTTTCCTCGCATATCTTCTATTCTCGATTTAGGAGTTTTTCTTCTCTCCTACGACCACGGTTTTATAGACTTTAAAGGCTTTTTTAATTCCCATGTCTTACGCAATTCTCTGTTCTGTTAATAGTATTAAAAACAGTGACTCTTGCGTTATCCTACTATGCTTTTCAAGACACTTCTACTCCCTGCTTACATTTTGAACGATATTCCTATGTTTTGTTGTTTACTTAGGCTATAAATAGAGTTCACTAACACGGTATTACTTTGTTAGTATTTTTGTAATAATTATTTGAAATGTTTCGAATCTCGATGAACCAATGGTGTCAATGTTGATAGAGATATAATCTTGTACGTCACAGTTTTACTGTCCTTGGCAAAACTAATATAATTTATTTTACTATCTTCATTAAAGGTATCACTAGGGAACGATTTTCAATATCCCATTCTGTTTCATTGCGAAATGTTTCCTTAGTACGGTAGCAATACTTATCAGCACTGTTTTTATTATCAGAAATATCCGAATTTAAGTGAAAATATTCAAAAAGCTTTTTCGTTTTTTCTCAAGAAAGAAAGAATTATTGAAGGATCTGTTTACTGTAAAAGTGAATGACAAAAATTGAGGAATAATATTTAAAAGTATTTGATGATAACGAAAACGGATTCCTCATTTCCTTGTAATTAGAATACCTTTTACCATTTGGAAATTTTTAGAGGTTTATATTCGAGCTAGGAACAAAGTAGAAAATGATACTTTATTTTGCTGTTTGAAATAGAAAATTCTTTCAAATGAGAAGTCGCAAGAAATATCCCAAACTCTTTGTTTTGCATCTGAGAACAACAAATAAGGGAGGAACTGCATACGTGACGTGACCAATATCACTGTACTGAATGTGTCTGATCAGGTCTCCAGAAAAAAGCTTTTATGCTTTTACGTTTTTATAATTTTTTCATCAAATCCACTTCTTGACTCGTGACCTCACCACTAAAATCCTACAGTTTAGCATGTAACTATTATTTCTATTTGACTGGGACAAAATGTTTGATCAAGATGTCACCAGTTGATCCAGTGTTCCACTAAAATGCCATATATTCCCACGATGTACAAGTTTTAAAATATTTCTTATCATGTAAAACTTTTCTGGATACAGCAAGTTATGTATTTTATCTCGCTTTTCTAAAAAGGTTATTCTCTCTAATAGCAATGTAAATACGTATATGAGAACTGCTGTCCGGAATGACTAACTAATCATTCACTCACTCACATATCAATCAATGCAGAGCACAGATATACGGTAACATCAACAGAATAGTAAAACGACTTTTTCGCTTTATTTCACGATCTAATTAAGATGTCATCTCGGTATTTGTATGTAAGCGTGCTATTCTTGTACTCACCAAATTGTAACAAAGGATGACTCATATCACTACATCCTCTCGTGCAAAGGTGGGAAGAGTCGGCTAGTACTTTAATTAGAAAAATAACTATTGCATCATATAACGTAAGAGCTTACTTCTAATATGAGAAATCTGAAGACTCGAGACGCGTTTGTGCTTTGAGTAGCACTGCCACTGTTGGGAAATGGCAACCAGTGTTAGTACCTTTACTACCACATATATCAGGGATGTCAACGGGAGCGCATACGTAAAGGAAACAGGCTGCAACAAAGATTACCAAAAGGTTATTTGGTGGGACGGGAGAGGTTGTACAGAAAATTTCAAACGATTGGACCAATTTCGAAGCGAGTAAATTTAAGGTCACAGAGCACACCGGGAGCTGGGTGGCTGAACGCAACTTCGAGCGCGTGCTACTTCTCTTGACACCACCTACAAGTTAATCCCATACAGGTGGTGACAAACTCTAAGTATACGGTGATTCATCTCCTCGCTCGTAATGCAAAGTGTGGATGTTGACAATCCTTTAACTACTACACGGTATCAACGATGTTACACCCCAGAGAACGTAACACCTCAGATGAATCTACAAAAGCGGAGAGGTTAGAGGACTTTGGGGTTTCTACAATGTGCTTGTTATAGTTCTCGTTACATGTATGCCTGACCGACTTGGTCAGTTGGGTCGAATGGTTCTGTGTCATCTGAGTATTACTAAAAGAGATGATTAATAACGTGTCAGAAGAAGAATTAACTCAAACTGACTTTTTTATCCTGAAATGACTAAGTTTTTGTACGTTTTTCTTGGGCCACAAAAGAAGGTGCAAAGCGCATCAGGATAGTTATTCACGATATATGTGAGAAAGTGCTGTTATTACCAGGTTAAAACTTCTAAATTACTGTTCAAACTCCTGTTCGGACACAGCAAACAAAATTGTTTCAAGACCAATTACCAAATCGCATGACACCTGCCTACAATGTAATAGCTCTTTCCGTTACACATTACACATATTTATAAACTGAATTATTGCATGTGTCCCAAAAGAATGTTCAGAGTATTGTTTTAATTGAAATACCAAATATATTAATTGAGTATATATGTCTCCGAAATTGAGACAATCCAGTTGCTCAAAGTTCGGAGAAAAGTGTTTTAGTTTTTCCTTCTCAAATACATATTGTAGTAAAAACAATATTGAAACCATAAAAACCATTCGAATATTAGGTGAAATTCACCTGCCTAATAATCAGCATAATGTAAAACCACTGCACACACCTTCTCATAAGCGTTTAATAGAATATTATATGTCTTCAGTATAGAGACACAACAACAAAATTCTTTAAAGAAAGGGTTATGTTTGGAATTTTCTTCTATATTTCTGTCGTCTTCTTCATTCATTGCATTCGAAATGTTTATAAAATCGTTTAATTACATCGACATATAAGGGGTTGTTAGGTGACTAGGCTGTCTATTCTATTACAATCAATATTTAATTTTTTACGATATTATTCATATTAGCTCGAAGCAAGCACATCTATATTTTTAATTAATTTGGTGATTTATTCAACAAGAAATTTCTGTGCAATTGGAATGTTAATTTCTCTATAGCAAAAATCCATCAAATTTAATTTGAAGTAAATAAATAAAAAACTTTATTGTCAAAAAATATATTGCAAACTGCATATGACCACGTGGGAGGCAATAAATTAAGTTACTCTCCGGAAACAAGCAAGGAACCATACCATCAATTCCGATCAAGGGCCCATAGGCAGTGGCGGATTTAATATTTACAAAATAAATTATTTAATAAATACCTACTCTTATCCATTTATTATTCAAAATATATTGTAGATATTAGTGTAGTAAAAATTCGAGATGAATAAAACAAAAGTGTTTCTGACATTCCCGCCCAAGGAAAATCCGCCACTCCCCGAAGGAAAACTCGGGCCGGGATAGGGCTACAGAGATAATGTACACAACCGTGCCAAGGTTGCGTACAGTTAGAAATAAACTATTAATAAACAAAAGGAGCAAAATCAACATGCTTCAAAAAGGAACTTAATCAATATATAGAGTACAATAACAATGGTATGATAAAGTATAAGAGATGTTAACATCACTTACTTCATCCCTAGTCATGTGGAGAACAATATTTATTAGGAAATTGAAACTCTCATTGACTTCATTTATTAAAATATGTAAGTTATTTCACATTGTAGAAACAATAGTACATTAAAAAGCTCTCAACGGCGGGTTTAAAAAGATTCAATTTATTTATTTATTTTAGATTTTGGGGAAGGGAATTGTACAAAATTATTCCTGAACGATAAGGACCTCTTCGGCAAAGAGTTGTTAACACACCAGGACGATGAATATTAACCTTATTACGAGTATTGTGTTCGTGAACTAGACTATTTCTTGTAAAACGGGGGTTGGATTTTAATAGTTCAGTTTTAACAAACACGACTACTTCATAAATGTATATCAAAGGGAGAGGGAGAATATTTAATTCTCTAAATAAAGGTTTACATGAATTTCGAGGGTGAGGTTTACATATAATCCGAATTATTCTCGTTTGAATTCTAAAAGTTTGAGTGCTCTGAGTGAATTGTCCCCTGAAGATAATACCGTACCGTAAATGAGAATATACATTTGCCAAATACACGCTGCGATAAATGTGTTGACTAACAATGTTGGCTAAAATTCGGAATGCATAGCAAATTTTGCTTAGTTTGGAATTCAAATTATCAATATGGCAATTCCATTTGAGGTTTTCCTGAATACGAAGCCCTAAAAATTTTGTTACCTTGACTGATTTTATTTGGGTTCCGTTTAGCGAAAGGGATGGAGGAGGAAGAGATTTCCTTACACTAGTGCAAAATGACATGGATGCTGTTTTATCAGTATTAACGATGAGACGATTTGAATGAAACCAAAACGAGAGGTTAGATAGAGTATTTTGCGCATTAACATGTTTACATAGTATATTTATGTCATCAGCAAAGATATCCATTTTGCAATCGGTCGTGGTGGATAACATATCATTTACGTACAATAAAAAGATTATAGGGCCTAAAATTTAATCTTGAGAAACTCCGCAAGTAAGTGGCTTTGTTTCTGAAAGGTAAGATTGACATACTTTATTTTCAACTTGGGAAAATTCAACTTGCTGATGCCTATCTTTCGAGGGCCAATGAACTAATATGGCGTGGGTGGGGTACACCAAGCCTATAAGTGTACACCAATAAGTGCCCGCATGCTGTTAAATAGGGCTCTGTCAAGTCTGATTCTCACCTCCTAGTGGAGGTCCCTGGACAATGCACTCTTTAGCTATTGAAATCTTAATTAAGATTCTGAGATGCTTTGGGCTGTGGGTGACTACAAGACACGGCACTATCTCCTTGGAGATGATGTTCGTAGGGCGTGGATCACCTATGGTCCACTCAGAGTGTAGCTAACGGGAACAGGCGGAAGGCGAGTCTCCGGCGCCTGAAAACAGGAGCAGTAGGTTAAGGGAAGGAAAACCATGACAGAAAACCGAGGGGGAAGGGCGTAGGCGTGGTGAAGCCCTAGAGGAGTAAATCCTACACAAATCCTGACCCTTCACAGTCTTGAGGGTTGGGTCTGGGCCAGCAACCTATTCCTGGGAAACCAGTCCCGCTAGAAAAACTCAAAGAAGGAAGAAACCGGCAGATGAATTAAGACGAAACGGCTATGTTAAAAGGACACGAATTGATCGCCTATGTATTGGAACTTGTAATGTTACAACAATGTTACAGGTGGGGAAGATGTACGAGATCGCAGAAGCGGTTAAAGAAACGAAAATCAGAATCTTAGCAATTCAAGAGATTTTGTAGCAGGGCTCTGGGAAAATAGTTAAGGATGACTATACAGTATATTATAGTGGCTCTGAACATCAGTCAGGGCAGTTAGAAACGGGATTTATGGTTTTTAAGGAGCTGGAATAGAATATTCTGGGATTCGAACCGGTAAATGAGAGATTATGTAGAATTAAGGGAAAGTTCCTCAATATTATTATAATAAATGTGCATGCACCGACAGAGGATAATGAAGAAGTGCAGAAGGAACTTTTCTATGAAGATCTCCAGTTGCTTTTGTACCGCATACCAAGACATGACATGTTGATGGTCATAGGTGACTTTAATGCCCAGATAGGTAAAGAAAAACGATACCAAGAAATCTCCGGCCCATATGGTTTACATTAGATGTGAAATGATAACGGAGAACTAATGGCTGGTTTTACCCCTGCAAACAATCTGATAATTGCAAGCACTCGCTTTAAACACAAAGAAACTCATAAAAGAACCTGGGTCTCCCCAGATAAAATGACAGTCAGTCAAATTGACCATGTTATTGTTAATCGATCTAATATGAAATTTATAGAAGATGTGAGAACATTGGGGGGACCCAATTGTGATTCTGATTACTATCTTGTTAAAACAATTTAGTGCGTGTTAGAGCGAATGCAAGGCCACGAGCCTGGAACAGACATAATATAGATAAAGATAAACTTAAAGATATGTTAGAAGAAAAGGAAGAAAACAAGTATGTTGAACAGGAATGGAGGCAAATAAAGACTTGTATAGTGAGGCAGCAGAGGAGGTATTTGGGTGCGGCAACAGAAAAGTAATAAATGAATGGTGGGACGACGAATGCAGAGAAGCAGTCCAGGAAAACAACAGAACCAGGAAACAATGGCTGCATTCTAAAACAAGGGCCAGTAGAGCCCAGTATCTAGAAATGAGGAAAAATGAAAGGACTCTTAGCAGACGGAAAAAGAGACTATGGCTGGATGAAAAAATGAAAGAAAATAGAAAATGCTAGGAAAAACAATTTGACAAGAAAGTTTTATAAATATACAAAAAATATGAGTAACACAACTAATATAAACACATCGGCCCTAAGAAACAAGGAAGGAAGAATTGTCACAGAGAAGGAAGAGATTCTGGAAACCTGGGTTTCCTTCTTTTCTGAACTTCTAAATTGCAATTTGCCGATTGAAAGCGAGGAAAAAGATAATGGAGGTATAGGTGAAGATAACATGCATATTCCATAACCTACAAGAACGGAAATCTATCAAATAATAAACAAATTAATGAACAAGTCTTCGGGCGTTATGGAGTTAGACGAGGCGATCCCTTATCGGCATTGCTGTTTAGTATCATCATTGACAGATTTCTGAAGAGACTGCAAACAAGGGGGAATATTTCTACATGGCTGAAACAGATATGTGCATATGCGGATGATATTATCAAGGACATTAGCGATCTTGAAAGTAGCTTTCGTACAACTAAAAATAGATTCTGAGGAAGCGGGTTTAATAGTCAGTGATAAGAAGACAAAATACATGAAGTTTTCCAGACATAGACGCAATGATAGCGGTAAAGAAATAGCATTGGGTGATACGATGATCCAAGAAGTAACATCTTTTAAATACCTAGGAACTGTGATAAATTTTAGTGGCGAGGAAGAAGAAAAAATTAATGAGAGAATCGCAGATGGTAATAGGGCATATTATGGGTATCGTAACCTTTTTAAAAGCTCAGTTTTGTCTAGGAAGTCCAAACTTCGGCTATATCATACCGTCATTAAACCAATTGTAACATATGGATGTGAAACATGGGTGATCCAGAAACAGATGGAACGGAAACTTGGCGTGTTCGAACGAAAGATTCTTAGAAGAATTTTTGGCCCAACAAGAATCACGGAAAGTGTATACAGAATAAAAACCAATAAAGAATTAGATGATCTAATTGAAAATAAAAATATAATAAGGAATGCAAAATCCAGGAGGCTCACCTGATTGGGTCATCTGGAGAGAATGGAGGAGTCAAGAGTTACCAAAATGATTTCCAAATGGACACCTCTAGGAACCCGTCATTAAGGTAGACAGAGACTCCGATGGCTGGATGCTGTTCAGTACGACCTCCGAATAATGGGTATAAGGAACTGGAAAGACGTTGCGATGGATAGAGCCAGGTGGAGGAAGGTGATTGAGCTGGCCAAGACTCATAAAGAGTTATATAGCGCATTATAAGAAGAAGTTGCCATCTTTCAAGTAGGAAGTTATCCATTAATGTGGCAATTCACGAATGCCGTATGAGAGTAGTTTTGAGAGAAGAATTTCGTGCTTTCGAAAAATCCAGTAAAACACCTTGTGGATTATCTCCATGGCAATAAAATTGGTCAATTCATATAGAAAAGAAAATATAGCGCCGTTAGTTGAAAAGGATTTCCTGAAACCGCGCTGATCGGTTGAGAGAATATTATTATGCGATAAGAAATCTAAAAGTCTCTTATAGAAGAGTTTTTCCAGGATTTTTGAGAAAGTTGGCAATAGTGATATGGGTCGATAGTTTCCACCTTCACGTTTATTTCCTTTCTGATGTATGGTTTCACTTTAGTTTTTTTTAATACGTCAGGAAACACACCTTTTGACAAGGAGCTATTGAAAATATGAGTGACTTGATTTAATATAACGTGAGAGGAAGATTTTACTTAAAATTCATGGATATCATCTATCCTTACTGAATACTTAATTTTTAAAGAACTGATGACACTCATAACTTCACTAGAGTTAGTCTCGGAAGTGAACATAGAATGTGGTACGTGCGTGGATGTATTTGGTGGACATTGGTTTAGAGTTACTGATTTCGATATTTTACCTATTTTTGAGAAATAAGAAATATACAGATTTCCGATGTCCTTTGGACTTGATACAATTTTGCTATCGTGTAGTAGGGAAATGTTTTTTTGACGATTTTCTGAAGGGGATGTGTAATTCTTTATAATATTCCACATGGTTTTAGTCCGGTTGTTTGATTCTTTCAGACTGTCATTTTCCATACTTTAGCTGCATAGACCACTTTTCTGACCATGGATTAATATTTATGGAAATAATCATGAAATTCGGGTGGATGGTTTTTGAGTTTTGAAATATAATATAAATGACGTTTGGTTGTGGAAGAAATTCTAATCCCTTGAGTTATCCATCGATTGTGATTGTTTACCTTAACAAACTTGCGTTATATAGGAAAGCGAGAGTTGTAATGCTTCAAGAATATTGAAAAAGAAATAATTTGAATTCATCGTTAATGTTTTCTCAATTATGCACGTCATCCCACGTTTCCTGATGTAAAATGTTTTTAAAAATTGTTAATTTTTTTCGTTAAACTGTCTAGTAATCTTGTAGTGGATATTTCGTGGTTTTAATTTATCTTCAGTAGTTACTATTT
>NNCF01126289.1:1252808-1299937 GCA_002313205.1 Laupala kohalensis
TATATATATTAGTATATACCAGATATACCCCGGAGAAGTATATATGAGTCTATTGTTGACAACTGTCTGGTCGAGCAATGTTTGGGATGAACCAGAGATGAGAGTGGGGTCGATTATCGTAGTAACAGGATTGAAGGAACAGATTAGATTATTGAACCGATTCTTGGGATTGTGCGAATCCGGTTCACTGAGGAAATAAATGTTGAAAATCGCCACAGGTAACAATAGATTTCGTGTATTTCTGTGTTATACGTTTTAAGACGATTTCGAAATTCAGAAAAGAAATATTTCAAGATCGGATTTGGGAGGTCTGTAAATATACTAAACTACAATACCTTTATCGGTCAATGAACTGCAGAGAAAATGTATATGAAGGAAAAATTGGGAGCCGCTTTTCATATATATTCAAAGAAGCTCAATTCAAGTTTCTTATCAGAAGTTCATTTTAATTTTGAATGAGATTCGAACTCGGGTTCTTCCGCTGTATGCGCTGATGCGCTCACGAACTGCGCCATCCCGTTCATCTCTGCACGTACTCTACCATTACCATTCAACTTGCGAGACCCACAGACCTCTGAGGTGATCTAATAGATATTAGAATCCTTATATGAGGCGACTCCCATAGGAAGCACTTGATAATGGATTGGTATTTTCCAATCTGAAGTTGACAAACATACAAAATTCTCTTAAACAGCAGTGAATTGCGCCGTCAGGTAACATGTTAATTATTTAATTAATCTTATACTTAGCGGTGAGGTTCACCTCTGCTTAAGAAATTTCTGCGTTAAGATTCCTTTTATTATTATTATTATTTATAATATTCGTTTTATTTGCAGAAATAATGTATTATTAGTACAATTTCCATCTGTAAAAACAAAAATATTGTAATTTCTATTAAAGACCAATTGTGCGTTCAAATGAGCTTCCTTCTCCTTTGGAATCAGATTTGAAAAAATTTTCTTCGTAATGCTAAAACATTGGTGAAAGGACAAGAGACATTGTACAGATAACAGAGATAATCCAGCGTACGATATAGACAGAGACAAAATTTACGAAATTTTTATGCTTGTAAAAAGTCTGAAAAAGAATTTCCTAGTAAATACTCCCTTGCTGGAACATTTGATTTTAGAAATTAATAATTTCTCACTCTTAAAAGTATGATAAGAGCGAATTTTTAATATTATAATAAATTGAAGACCAGACAATTCATACTATTACGTGAAAATAATTCTTCTTCTCCTATTAAGCAGTACCGAAATGGCGTTCCTGCGTGTACAGGAAGTATTTAATATTTGTCCTGTAAAACACATAACAACCTATGTACTTTACTTTCTTTATATGGTCTCACGATGACCTCTTTCAAGTCTTCTAATGCAAGGCAACCGTTTTTTCGCTTCTTATAGCTCAGACGTGAAGGATAATGAAAGGTCTCTAATTAATTAGTTAATAAATATCTTAAAAGAAATCTCTTAGATTGCTGTGAACCTCACCGCCAGGTAACAGATTAATTATGTTACGTTGAATGAAATTATATTACGTTGAATGAAATTATGTTACGCTGAGCTCAAGGTCCCGGGATCGAAGCCCGGTCCCGTCTCCCATTTTCATTCAACTTAACATAAATATATTTGTAAATTTGTCTTCTGTTTCGATCTCTACGGCATAATTAAAGGTTTGCTTTGACGGTAAACCAATTTCCTTTCTGATGTAGATCTAGTACATGATCATCAACGTGACCAGCAATCCCGAGGTACGAGGCCAAAGTTGAGATGAAGGTTAGAATGAGATAGAACATATAATTACTTGAGAATTCACTCATAGCACACATTCTCTTTCAGCAACAGTAACTAAACTGCATGAAAAACAACATAGTTAGTTTATTTTCGTTGGCAAGTAATTATTAATTTAATGTTTACTTCCAAACATGTAGAAAGGAATTAAATAATTGAAGTAATTTTATAAAAGAACTGATATAATTGTTGCTCTAGAATTGAATCGAGTGTCATCACCGAAGAAATATTGACTGTTCGATCATTTTATCGGACGATCAATACTGAAGAATCGAGATCACCGGTCTTTAGTGGTATCAATATTAAATATCAGGGGACCGAGCCACGATTGAACGTATTTTCAATAAATTTATAAATAATTGTTCATAACTAATTTGATAAGTTAATTTAATTTGTTAATTTAACATAATTTATGTTTCAAAATATACTGAAACAAAAATTACGTTAAATTATATATAAAAATTTATAAAATTTATATAAATATTATATACGTATAAAGTACGTTAAATTTATATATAAAAAATCTATTTTTTAAATATAAATTTAACGTAATTTATATGTATATAATATTTATATAAATTTTATAAATTTTACATATATAATTTAACGTATATAATACTTATATATGTATTTATATATATAATTTTAACGTAAATTATTATTATTTTACTAGAGGAGAGACCAACGCTCGCATTTAGTTAATATAAGACTAGTAGCTGCGTGCCCGCAGCTTTGCTAGCGTGAATTATATAATGTCTCCAATTTTCTTTGTTCTCATATCGTCATTCGTGTCCACTGAGAATGGTATCCATTAATGTTGGAGACTTGATAGTAAGGGTGTATATCCTCTGTTCCTTATTTTCACTGATAAAATTGAGAAAAAGTTTTAAGAAAACTCCGACTTCCCATTTCACACTCTTAGGGGTAAATTTTCGTAAAATCTTAGCGGACATTTTCGATAATTTTTTGTGTCACGCTCTTCCCAATCCTCATCTCTAGGGGTGTGCATCTCTTGTGGTCTCAAGGGTACATTTTGTCATTGGAAATACGATTATTCATCTCATAATACACAGCTACCATGGACTAGACCCTAGTATCAGTCTTTTTACGTATATAAAATGCATTTTTAATTACTTTATATTTCAATATTAATTTTCAATTATTTTGATACTCAAACCCATTTCCACATGCATTGCTTAGCGTAAAACATTTAGCAGAACAGTCAAATGTCGTTACCTGTAGGTGAGCGCCCATCAGATGTATCTCATAATGGAAAGACTATGTTTCGTTCAAAGACGAAAGCCGATTTAAACTTACCATTATCGCCCGTATAATAATTTTGTAAAACGAATTTTCACAAGATTGACACTTATGCCATTCGATTACTGATATTTAAATCCCCCTTTATATCAAGTCTCGGCAAAATCCCACCATAAGGTTATGAGATAGCCGATTTAAACTTACGATTATTACTCGTATAATAAGAGTAAGATATGTAATTTAACAGGAGGAGAAGGGTGTGTTCTTAGATGGTTTTGCTTTCCGTCACCAAAAAGTCTTGGTATTAAATGTGATTCATTTGATATCAACTAACGTTAATTAGGATGAGAAATAGGGTCACTATTGTGTCAAGCACTATGTGATTCAAGTCCATCTATTTTGGTAAGTGCAACATGACGAAACAAGTAGTGATGGATTTTATCTCCGAAATACGGTTTATCGGTCGCCAGAATATGAAAGGAATAGCCATTTTTGTCAAATTTCCCCAAGAATGTGAAAAGTTATTTTGATTTTTTTAGGAATTTATTTTATAATATTGCGAACTCTTCTAACGCAAAACCACTAGGATTTCCCCTTCCTATGAATTAAAGTATGAAATGAGATAGCGAGAGCTTCTTAGTGAGTTTTTTAGATCAATAGAACGTCGAACTGTAGAGTCGAATCATCTGTAGTGTGAGATTTGAATAATTTAGTAATTAAAATAATAAAATCATCCTCGTTCGGGGGTATTAAATTCAAAGAACGGGCGAAGGAAGGAAGTCTTACGACTCTCTAGAAATTTAAAGGCCTACCGTTGAGGTTTGACGAATGGAAAAATCCATCTGGCAGTGGCGCATTGACCTGCCAAGAACCCTTTGTAGAAGAGAAAATTTATAGCTATTTAGAAATGGCAAGTGTGAGGGGGCGGGGGAGACGACCCTTCTCGGCCGTATAACCAAGGAGGTAGGGGGAAGAGAAGCAAGTACTGACTTGTAAGAAAAACGTCGTTGGAAAAAAAGAGCGTTGGAAATTATTCGAAATCATTTAAAATTCCCAATCAGAATTTAGGCTTAAGAAAGGGGAACCGTTTTGGCATTGGAAGTTTTCGGTCACGTGAAGTTCAAAATTTGGAAGACTTGGAAGTGGAAAGAGAGGTGTAGGAAGGGAGGAAGACCATTTAAGGAATGAAAAATGAAATTATCAAGATCTTTTAGCTTTTGCTTCAGCTCTCGTAGCTTCGCCTCGTTGCTTCTCGTTGTTGTAACTTGTTGGAGTTGTAGAACTTGTGATATCAGACCAGATCACAGGCCACGAGATTTTTTTGCGCGAAGACATTATAAGAGATTTTCTTCACGGACATTTTTGCGTTAATACTCTGAGACTAGTATTTCGAGATTTCGCACTAAACACCAGCACTTCATTTTCTGAAGATGCTGCGCTCGTGTCAATTATTTGCCGATTTTTTTTTGAGCATCGGACAAATCTGGTAAATTGTTCCCGATCCGAGCCATGGGCGAACAATTTCCGCGTGGCTATTCGGAGTGAACGAAGTCAGGCCGATGCTGCGCTTAAAGGCCCCGAGCCAACAGATGATGAAAGGAGCGACTTCCGGTAACCGTCGCTGATGACACTGTCAGCGATCGCCCGAGATCGGAGCCTGGTCGACCTTGCGAGGACATTACTCTCCACGGTCTGCCGTGGTTGGTCATCTAAAGAGGTATTTTTACGACGGTTGGTGATGTCTAACCGACGTCGTAATGCGCTTGCGCGTAAAGAATAGTGTGGGATACGTCATAAAAGAGGACTCGAACTGTGGACTTGATCAGTGCAAAGAGGGGCCAATTATAGCTAGAGATGCGCCTAATTATCTCTAGTAGTTATTAATAAATGTTGGTAGAATTATGTCATGTTAAATTCAGTGTATCTTTAATTTGTTGAGTTAAAGAGATTTTAAATGTTGGTAGAATTATGTCATGTTAAATTCAGTGTATCTTTATTTTGTTGGGGAAGAGATTTTAAACGTTGGTAGAATTATGTCATGTTAAATTCAGTGTATTTTTAATGCGTTGAGAGAGAGAAATTTTAAATGTTGGTAGAGTTACGTCATGGAGATGCAGTGTATCTTGATTTTGTTGAGGGAGAGATTTTAAATGTGTTAGTGTTTATGTTATCATTGGCTACCATTTATGTGTGTTTCGTTTGAGGGGAATAGCATGAGGGGTTTTATTGTACTAGACTAATGGTGATCAAATTTAATGAATTTATTTGTCAATAGCGTTTTCCTGTAGTGGAACCATTGTATGACCCTTCCCTTCACTAAAAAAAACGCGAACCCCAGAAATATTGTGGAACCCTGAGATTAATTAGTCGAGGCGCTAAAAATGGATCAAAATTGTAAATTCCAGAACTTTAGTATATTTAAAGATTCGTTCGTTCACAGTAGAGATAAATTGATAGCATGTAGGGTATAGAATAAATTATTTGCCATCGTTTGAGGACACTCAGATACAAATTTTAGATTGGTCCAGAAATATTCCAAAATTAATTTGTGTAAATCGTATGTATATTTTTCCTCCGAATTATCTCCTTCTTCTTATAGCTCTACAACTCGGGTGACTTTGGACTAGCTCAATAATTTCCCTCCAGTTTCTGCGTTCATTGGCCATTTTTCTAGGATTGTGTATCTTCATTGTTCTAAGCTCCTCGTTAGTGTTGCATCAGTTGTCCGCGCCTGCACCGGAATGGTGCTCATCGTGGATGGGTTGCACGGCTTAATTGTTTGCAAGGCTTTCTGCAACATATTATATGAGTACCATGTCCGGCGGAAACCGTCGACTTAGGCACTCATTAGTGTGGTAAAGTGGAAGTAGAGGTAGAAAATAGGTAGGTATGAAAGGATAGATTGATGGGAGTCATGCCGATGTTATGGGTGAGAAAGATGAGTTTGAGGTAAAAAGATGAAGTTGAATATGGATATTCAAGGGTAGAATGAGGGTACGGGAAGTTGAAGTATGTCGGAAGGATACCGACGGTGAGCACGAGGATTGACTCTACGAGCAAGTTACCGAGAGTACTTGTAAAAGATATTGTTGGGGGTGGGGTCGTGGAACACCTTCCGGATATGTTTCCGGGCACGAAGGAAAATGAATTTAGTAATGGGTTCTAATTTGGAAATTCGACGAAGATAAGAGTTAGGGTGTGCCCATGGGCATTGTTCTAAGATCGTTGGTAATACCTTTCTCTCTTTGTTGTTTCAGTCGACCTATATGCCTTGAAGCAATGGGTGGCCATAATGTGATCTTTTTTGTTACTCTTTTATCCTTCATTCTTTGAATGTGCCCCACCTGCTATTCTCTGTGATTTGATGCGTTTAACTTAATTGTTTCCTTTCATTAGGCTTATAAATTCTTTATTAGGTCTTATTCTCCTTTAGTCATCTGGTTCTATTAATGGCCCATATATTTTTCTCGTTATTTTTCTTTCATTAACTAACAGCATTTCTATATCTTTTATCTTTTCTATATCGTTTCAATAGCAAACATAGTTATTGGTTTAATTATTATATTATATAACTTTAATTAAGTTGTTCTGACGATTAATTTACTTGTGAAAAGGGATTTGTACATGAAGTAAGTTCGGTTGGTAGCTGTTATTCTTTCATTTATTTCTTCCGAATTCATCGGGAATCTTTTTCATTATATCTCTTTTGGAAGTCGACGTTTCAGACCTTGGCTGAAACATTCTCACGTTCCGCTATAGATAAGCGGACCGACATTCCTTCTTTACACGTGCTGCATCAGGAAAGGATGTGTATTCTTCTCGTATATATGTGTCGAGGATGAAATTACGTATAAAGATAAGAAACCATAAACTTCATTATTCATATTTTAATTAAACTAATCCGAAAACTCATCTCCTAAAAATAGAGATTACTATCAGAATGTAACTCATATGAATTTTATCACGAAAACTTTTACGCGTATTTCACACTTGTTGCAACACCTTTACGTGTTCTTCCATTTACGTCGAAAATGCTTGAATTTGTTGTTTCTATTTTCGTTTAAGAAAAAAAATTTTCTTTTTAAAATGCAGTCAAAATACTTGAACAATTTAATCTACATTACCAAGCGTAAAAGAATTTAAGTCACGGTCAGAGAAATAAGTTAAGTATTTATATTTAAACTTTTAAATCAAATGGTAAATATTTCATTTGGCAAAATTTCGGAAATTCCATTTTTAATGTTTAATTAGTAAAGCTAATTGTACAAATAGTAGAGTTAACTATTTAATTTACCTTTATAATATATAACTACGATATGAAAATATTTGTTTTATCAACGGATGAAAGTTGGCGAAATTTATTTTTATGAAGAACCCCCTTAACAAAGAACGTAAATTATTTCAAAAGTTAATTGTTTCATTTTGTACATATTTAAGATTTTAAGCGAGCACCACTGTCAAGTACACATTCAATACCAATAGACGTGAAATATTCTATTTCTCATATTTGGTACTGAGGAAATTATGAGGATGTGTATGGACTTCGTTCAAGTTTATAGTTGTAGGGATTAAAAACAATATTAATGGTTGTTTTACATAAATAATGCTACATTTACGACCTTTTATGGGCTAACAGTGTATATTTACGAATACATTTGTTGTACCCTATAATTCCATCAGAATAACTGCAATCAGACATATACGGATTCGCCGTCAGAATAAATTCGCACCAGGGAGCCCAAATCAAAAAAAAAAAAAAAAAAAAAANTTAAGTCGTAATGTATTATTGTGATATCATAATGAACGTTAATAGTAGAATTAGTACAAAATTTAATAACCCTGTAATTCTAGCTGACGAAAATGTTTGCATTGTATCTGCTCACGCGCTACGATATGTAGATGCAGAAGTACAGATTGGAAATTCACCTTTTTCACAGAGAGAAAAAGTGTTGACCTCATACAAGAAAGAGAATCCGCGTTATCTTCAATAATTGGATGTGCGAAACTATAAATTACGTTTAATAATTCATGGCAGAATAATTAAATTTATCTTGTTGGTCATAATAGTAATAAGACAATTAGTTTAGTAATTTACTGGTAGTTAACATTATTTACTACGTAGCTCTCATCCCGATAAAATCTTCTCATACCTTTAATAATTTTATCGCATCTCTGGAAAAAGTTCACATGTGTAAATTTTTCATCACTTAACCATAACTAACCAAACTCAAATTCCGCGATCTTTCCTGAAAACACTACTCTGGACACCCTAGGTTTACTCTAACTTTCAGAATTAAATATATTAATCCACAATTTCAAAAAATCAAAATAATTGAATTTGTATTGAATATTTATGAAACAGTCGTGTTTGTTAAGTCCGAATTACTGAAGTGCCACCCTTTCTTTATACGAAACAGTCTCGTTCACGAACACTATACACGCAATAGTAGTAATATTCATCGCCCTAGAGTGTCAACCACTCTTTGCCAAAAGGGACCATACCATTCGGGAATCGTTCTATATAATTCCCTGCCCAAGAATATAAAAGATATTATGAAATTGAATATCTTCAAATCCGCGGTTAAAAACTACCTCCTGCACCAGTGCTTCTACACTGTAAAAGAATTTATTGATTTTAACAAAAGTTAAATTCGTCTTGTGCTTTATCACGCCATTGCTGTAGTACTTTTTAAACAACTTATAACAATTTCAAAAACTATTTTCTTGCATGATTGTGTTGTCTTATGGCTCATATTAATTTAGTTTTATGTGTACTCAACATTGGCACGTTTGTGTACATAAATTCTGTAGCCCCATCCTGGCCCGGGTTTTTCTCCGGTTTTCCTTCGGGTAGAGGCGGATTTATCATACAGGTTCTCTAGGCTTTGTCTAGGGGCGGGTCTATTGTAACAATAAATCGTGAATTTAGTGTTATTTCAATTTTTAAGCACTATACTCAGAATAATCTATAGTTCGATAATAACTTACATGTAATTTTTTGCTTAAAATTACAAACATATTGACATTCTATTAGTATTATAACTCGCAGCTAACTTTTTATCTTATCTAGGAATTTTTGCTGAATTTTTTGAATCCGCCTCTGCCTTAGGGCCCTTGATCGGAATTGATGGGATGGTCCCTTGCTTGCTTCCGGAGAGTAAATTAGTTTTTTTTTCCTCCACGTGGTCATACGCAGTTTGTACTGTTTTTTGACAATAAATTTATTTATTTATTATTATTTATTATTCGTAATATGTTTTAGAATTTATATTTATTAAAAATATCTTTATTTAACTTATTAAGGCAAATATATAGAATCTTCTATGGCTTATCATTAATATTATTATTATCGTTATCTTCTGTTACTGATTTCACACCTTGTAATTGGATTCAGTTGGGGAGCGAGGTATACATCCTCATCCCAAGCGATATCACGATTTAAAAACCTTCTCACTTTTCTACACATGTTAAGGATGGCTGCGTTTTGTAAAGTTATAAAAACATTTTTTGGGAGTTGAAGTCGATAGATGCTCAGATGCAGAGTGTGAGGAACGACTCCCGTGGTGGACAGGACTATATATACACACACATATTCCGTAAGCGAAGAATTTATGTTTTCAAAAACTTTTCATTTATTTTATTTATTATATTAGATAATTACGTGAATGATAAAGGTGGAAATCGAAATTTGGATGTGAGGAAGCAGTTTCGGCTTATATACATATTGAAGAATTCTTTGCTAAACAATGTGGTGTTATGATAAGACGAGATCCTAATAAATATGAATAAATGAAAAGCGTAGTGTTGTTTACAAGTAAGACTTTTAATACTTCGCAATAGTACATTCACCAGCTTGGCTTGGATGGCAACTTCAGTCTAAAATGAAATAGAACTGAAATGTAAACAATGTTTTAAGGATATAAAGCAGAAATATTAATTGTTATAGTTTCTAAATTACTGAATTGAAATTAAATTAAAATTTGGAATATAATGAAGTTATAAATATGTTGTAAGAAATGAAGAATTGATTCGCTCTTACTTTCAACGTTTCTTTGCCTTGAATTAAGACGCTTGTGATTCATAATTTATTAAATATATTGCCAAGAAAACAGTACGCGGAGGACAATAAACTAATTTACTGTACATTAACGCAAACGATATTTTAATATAAGATATATTTTATTTTAAAAAATAGGACACTAATGAGTTACGCATTCCGAATCTTAGTTAACGTAGTTAGTCCATATATTTCCTGTTGCGTATATTTTGTAAAAGTTTACTCCCATTTACGTTAAGGCATTATCTTCTGGGGTAATTCCGATCAGAGCATTCAAACTTTCAGAATTCAGAAGAGGATAATTTGGATAATTTGTAAATCTCACCCAAACCTTTATTTAAGGAATTAAATATCTTAACACTTCCCTATATTTATATTTATGAAACTGTCGTGTTTGTTAAAACCGAATTACTGAAGTACCACTCTTGCTTCATACGAAACAGTCTCGTTCACGAACATAATATTCGCAATAGGAATAATATTCATTCTAGAGTGTCCTATTATTCGTCCTAGAGTGTCAAATACTCTTTGCCAAAAAGATTCATATCATTCGGAAATCGTTCTATATAAATCCCTCCCCAAAAATATAAAAGATATTATAAATTTGAACCTCTTCAAATCCGCAGTTAAAAACTACCTCCTGCACCAGTGCTTCTACAATGTTAAAGAATTTATTGATTTTAATAAAAGTTAAAGACATCTTGTACTTTATCACGCCACTACTGTAGTACTTTTAAAATGACTTATAACAATATCAAAAACTTTTTTCTTGTATGATTGTGTTGTGTCATATGATTCACATTAATTTAGTTTTATGTGTACTGAACTTTGACACGGTTATGTACATTAATTCTGCAACCCCATCCTTGCCGGGGTTTTTCTCCGGTTTTTCTTCGAGTAGAGGCGGATTTCTTATAGAGATTCTCTAGGCTTTTGTCTAGGGGCGCGTTTATTGAAACAAGAAGTCGTGAATTTACTGTTATTTCAATTCTTATGATTTTTAAACACTATACTCAGAATAATCTATAGTTCGATAATAATTTGTACATGTAAAATAATTTTTTTGTATTAAAATACAAACATGTTGATGTTCTATTAGTATTATAACACGTAGCTATCTTTTTATCTTATCTAGGAATGTTTGTAGAAATTTTTCAAGTCGCCTCTGCCTTAGGACCCTTGATCGGAATTGATGGGATGGTCCCTTGCTTGCTTCCGGAGAGTAAATTAGTTTATTGTCCTCCACGTGGTTATATGCAGTTTATACTGCTTTTTTGACAGTATTTTTTTTAATTTAAATTTTATTTATTGTAATAACTAGTTAAAAATAAGAAAAATAAATAAAAGGGGAATAAATAAAAGAAATTGTAGTACCATTACCTAGTACTGTTCAAGGGGAGTTGTGCGTGACACATTTAGGGCACATTTTTTCTTATCAGCAAGGCATAAAAACTATTTAGTCAACGGAACCGCAACCGAAACGAAGCTACAAAGTTGTTGCTTAAAATACAAACTGAATAAAACTAGTTCACTTTTGTGTTTATAAGTTTGTTTGTTTTTTGTGAATTTATTGTATGACTTATTTATATAATATTTTGTAATTATATATATAGTCCCAACCAGTTTAAATTATAACAATATAACAGTAAATTTGACAGTTTATTTTGTCCGCTCTACATACTCCTGTAAATATAAAATAAATACCACTACCTTGAAAAATATTTGTAACCATTTGGAACAGAAATATAATGGAGAACGAAAATTATTTTCGTAAAATCGAATCCGAATTATTTTATTTTCTAGATATTCGCTTCTGGTCGAAATTTGCTTTTCTGGGATCGTTATTCGCTTCTGGTCGAAAACTTGCTTTTCACAGTCAAAATGGAACATTTCATTTCTACGTGACTTTTTGTTAGGGAAAGTTTAGATTCTTTGTGGAAAATCTGTGCTTTCTAGAATATAGTACATTTACTGTATGCTGCTACCATTCAGTGTAAATGTAATTTTCCTCCACAATTGTACTAATGGTCTCCAGAAAATCAAAATATGTCTAATAAAATAAGAGACATTACTATTGCACAGAAGAGATTTTTTCAGATAAAAAAGTAGTTGAATGTGTGCAACCACTTCCCCAATGTTTCCCCAAACTGTAGCAAGAATGAGTGATCCTGTAAATTTATCGTACTCTCTGGTCAGATTTGAATCACAAACGTCATTCGAAGTTGAGTGGATGCTCATTGAAAGCGGGGAAAGACCTAACGGTGCTATATTTATTACCAAATGTGAAGCTTTCTCGACGTATTTAGAAACGTACTGAAATACCATACTGAACATTTTGCGTACGTCACCTTTATGAGTCGTTCGAAAAATGATTGAGCAGATATGGAGTAATGGAAGTAATATTAATGCAATTATCTAAATATAAGGATATATACGAGTGCTAACAAATACGATTTTTTTTTCTCTCGAACTTTGAGTAAGTTTACTAGTTACTCAGGAACGAAATTGGTAACACACCTCAGGAACAGCTGTGATAGACATCGGGTATTTTCCTTCAAAATGTGTCAAGATAGACTAGATCAGATTTGAAATTATTGGTCAGATACTTCGCCGCTGAAAACATAGTTCTGTTTATCACTTATTTGTGGTTACATACTAATTTTTAAACGTTTAAATTCATTGATAATGTGATCACGACATTTTCCTGAAGGCGACAGTACAAATTTTATTCCTAAAAAAACGTGCCTGGTCGTTTTTAGCAATGTTTTCGAAAAATGTTAATAACTCTTATATTTTGCATGTAGAAGCTTGAAATTTTTAAGTGTTGTCACAACCATAATAGTAATTGTTTCTGAATAAGCATTATTTTTTAAACTTTTAGTTTATTGTATAAAAATTAGTAAAGTCGACGTATCGGGAAAAGCTGTGAAACTTTCGCGTTTTTTGGAACATTTCTGCTATTTTAAAAGTATTTTTTATTCTTAGAACAATTCTTCCCTTAAGAATATGCACAAGAACATGACAAATTTTATGGTGTTAATTATTTTTTTCTATTATTTTTTGTGCCTTGTACTGCAGTTCAAATTGGGAGGGGGGGTCTGTAATGAAAAATCCGATAGTAGTACATGATTGTACAATACTCACAGAAATGACACTTTGCGTCAAGAAATCGCATTTTTGTCATATTTTTTTCAGTTTCTTCTGGTGTGCCATAGTAGTTAATATTTTGGCAAGACATACTAACCGAAAACATACTGCGGAATCAAAAATATTAGGACCACTTTCGACCTGCGCTTGTTGAATGTTCCTTTGTAAGTATTGTCAAAACGAGAAGGAACTCGTTTCAAGTTCTCATTTACAATGTAATCTACTGCCATAAAGACAAACAGATAGACGTTATTAAAAAAGTGGGAAGAAGTTATAAAATTCAAACAGTAAGATATGTTTGCGCTTTTCGTTCGTCCGATTCATAGATACCTCCATAATACTATTAAAAATAAGGTTCTTGGAAGAATCAGATAATTCGCCGTATGATATAGAAATATTGACAATGAAGTCATAAAATTGCTTTTTTTTGGACAGTCATATATTGCGAGCTCTAGAATTAAGTAACCTGTTGATGACTCTTACACCACGAAGAACGATTACAAAAATTATTTATAAAGAAATTCTTCATACATTTACTAAAATCCAAAGAGACCAAATTTATCTGCCCTTCTCTGACAGATATATCTGGTTTGAAAAACATTGCAAAGAAACGCTGTTTTTAATCGTTCTTTAAACTCCTTTAAATATTCAGTGACATTAATGTATTCTTTGTTTTACCACAACAAATAGTCTATTTTTGTCGATAAATTACAAATCAATGTGGTGGTATCTAAGAATTCTAACAATTTAGTTGGTTTTAATAATCACTATTCCTTTGTAAAATTACAAATTCGAAAGATATGGTACTTATGAACAATGCACGCCGCCGCTAGCTACCGAAAAAAACTAGTTAATAATTATTTAGAAAGGTACGAAATAGTTTCATCAAGATAAGTCTGTACACACAAGAAGCACTTCCACTATAAAACATGTTAATTGGAAATTATCTCGTAACCCCTGGAAAAATTGTCTGATAAATAATACTTTAAAGTTAAAGCATTGTAATACTTTAAAGTTAACGCATTGTAAGTAGAGTAAGTGGTTTTGGAAGCGTTAAAAAAAACGTATTTAGAAGAAAAAAGACAAACTCTAAATTATCGTTTTTTATTCGTTTGGCAGTTTTCTCTTTCTCACATTATGAGTATCTCTCTTCCAAGTCTATATCCCCTTCGAATCTCCAGGGAAGTGCATTGCTAATTACGTGGTGTTTGTGGTAGGTTAGGTAAACCGGAGGTGTCTGCATCGGGCTGCTATCTCCTGGCGAGAAGTTTACCTCGAATCAGTTTAACTTCCAGATCAAACGGTGAAACAACTTAACTTTTACTGCAGAAGTGTGCAATTACTTACTTTGGTAATGATGACGAGGACAAAAAACCTATTACATTTAATGGAAAGTTTTAAATTGGTTGGGGTATTATGTGTATTTTGGAGTGTTAGAAATAGGTTCAAGAACTATTACATCATAAAATTATGGAACGTATCAAAGATTTTTTGTAGTAATGTGTTATCTTGTAATGAACGACATTCTTTTCAGAATTTCTTTTATTTAATTTGTAGGAACAAAGCTAATAGTCACACATTATACAACAAAAGTTATTTTCCAAAATGCATTCGTACTTGCTTTATATTTTAATAATTTTATTTGATTGAATGCAACTCTGTGATAAATTAATTGTATAATTAGCCAGAAATGGGATATTTAAACTTATGAAAATAAATTTATGAAAATTAATCATCATTGTTTCAATCAATTATCATAAAAAGTAATAAAATTTTAATGTAGTTTTTAAAGATTCGCTGTATTATTTTGAGACAAATATCGTCAGATCCATGCTAGTTGTAGTTTTTGAAAGGCATAATAGCGAAGATCTTACTTTACTTTACGATTTTTTTTTCTATCGTACTATTTTTTTTCTATGTCTTCACTAGTCCGAAGGCAAGAAACTGCCACTCCAATGCACTGGAGAGAATATAACGCGCGGGAGAATGCATCGTTCTTCGGAACCAGTTTCTTGCGAAATTAGGGTTTTGAACAGTCAGTCAGCAGGAGAGACGATAGGCGTTTCATTTAACACTCATTCATTGGCAGTGACGATGTAGAGGTTAGTAATGGATTCACTAAACATTTACGTAAATAGCTTAACGTAAATAGCTCATGCTCTGAATTAATGGAAATGTCATTTTTTCAGATTCGAATATACTGTTGTCTCTTTATTTATTCAATGAAATAATTCTTATCTTAATAGTAAATATAACTAAAAAAGAAAATTAAAAAATAAAGAGGTTCTTTAAACATTCATGGTCTTTCTTCAAAGTTAAGTCTCTTCAACTGAATTATTTCTTTTTTATTCCTTGCGGGAAACAGTCCATACACTGCTCTTTTGTAAAAACAGGAAATTTGTAACAATTACATAGTTAATAAATACTATTTCTAAATAATATTTTCATTAATGCGTCAATGTTCTAAATATCATGGGTATAATATAAGGGTTTTTTTCTGCCAAATTTTCTCGTTCAGAGTCACACACATTAACAAAACGCACAGTGTTCATCATATATTAATCACATTATGCACTCCGGATAGTTACCCACTAATATAGAATTATCTCTCTCGACTTTGTTTCATCCATTTTCTGAAAGGAAACCATGGAAATTCGAAACACTTCTAAAGTCAAAACAAATCAAAACTTCATTCCCCTTCAGAACCATAACTGCTTTCTGGAGTGCAACGAAATAATTTGATATAAAAAATTCATTTATTCATCACTAAATTGATATAATTAATATAATATTAATTATCATTATTAATTCATCATTATTTAACGATCTATAGGAATTCAAAATGATCAAAATCCGTCAATTTAATCGATAATTAGTTCTAATTTCGATTTTTCAGTTTGCCACATTAAAAGAGATAGAGAGATTTTAATCTATCAATCGTGAGTTTTTATAAACGCTTTATCCATACAACCGGAATAAGATATAAGTAAAAAAAAGAAAAATGTTTAATGTCGAAACATTAATATACTAAAAGAGGAAAGTATGATAAAAAATTACATTCAGTAACTAAATTTGTTTAGCAATTTTAAATTATATTAATAATAAACCATAATTAAACCGTATAACATTACTGTTTTATGATAGACATTGTTCATTGGACGATAGACGAAGGCGTAAGATGCATAGATACGTTGGATTTTAGGGATTTGTTAAGCCAAAATGTTAATTTATGTGAAGTTCAAAAATATATCTTCTCGAAATATTTTCCTTTTAACATTAATTGCCTCCGCTACCGACAATAATTTTAATAACACCAATGATGTAAGTAACACAGAAATCAGGCAATTCAATTACCAATACGAAATTAAAACTGTGGGTTACTGGTATTGAGAAGTGGTTCTTAATGATAAGATATTTGTATGATGGGTTTGTCGTAGAAAAGTAACTGATTACCTTGCAATACAAGATGCAACGGTTTTTAGATCATATATAATAAATATATCATGTTTGGTCTTTTGATGACATGTCTTTCGTTGAAATGACTAAGGGTTACCGCGCATCAGCGACATTTTTCTTGCAGCAACCTTTAGTAGCCACGACATCTCACATAAACGCGATTAAGACACGAAAACGACACATCTGTGTGGGTGGTTATCGTTAACCCCGCCGACAATTGTGCGACTTAGACCAGGCGTTGAGTTCAAATATACTTCACATACTACACATTGTCGAGATACAATAATATTGCGATTTTCTGTCTTAGGAAAGAGCGTGGCCAATATACAGAAACCGTAACTCGAAGATTGATGAGTTATTAAACTGATTCAGGATATCGTTAGAAGATAGATCATAAGATAAAGCATTTCTAAAAATTGGAATTTTATCTCGTGACTTGCTTAATTCAGTCAGATAATAGGAACAATTGATATAAGGAAAATTACTATACTACTCAAAATACAACTTAGTTCATGTTAAATTTAATGAAGGGTCAAGATAATTCGTTCTAGAGATATTGTAAAAAGACCGAACGTCTGTATTTGACAAAAACGAGACGCACCGCAATACAATAAATTATATGACTCAGAAAATAAAATTAAAAAAAATAAAAGCAATGCGTTTTGAACAGCTAAGAATTTAGTTAAGACATTTAGATATGTGTATACCAAAAAAATATTTAAAATGGTCGAGCAACGAATTAATTATTTATTGGTTGAGTTGGAATGACCCTACACATAACACTTCAATGAAATATTATTATTACATTTTGATCAATCTACAACAGTCTGAGAGTCAGCAAGTCTCAATGGGTAGAGTGTCGGTCTGCTGATTCGACAGCTGAAGTAGACATGAGGATTGTTTCCATATGCCGAACGTCCAGAATCAATCCCAGGAGTAATCCCAGGAATAAAGTGAGTTTCTTGACTTTTCACACTCAATGTGATTGGAGCGACTCCTTTTCATTTTGGTGCAACTATGAAGTCTCTTAGATTTTCCCTCGGTGATACTAAAGCAGAATCCATCGTGAGACATTTTTATATTTGATTTTGATAATGATTTTTATTTGATTTTAATGATATATAAACGATTACAAATCATACTTTTTATTATTTCTTCATAGTTGGAAAGTCAAGTACTATACAACCAATATTTTACTAAACCAATTATTTCTATACCATAAGATCAAGTATAGATGAAATACTTTTCCCTGTAGCTGCTGTGATACCACGGGAAACCAAATAGGAATGGTAATGTTTTAGTCCCCAAAAGAGTAAAGTCAAAATAGGAAGTTGATGTATTCTAGATATATTTTTAGCGCAGGGACTACATATTTATTTCCGTGTACTCCAATGAATTTCTGCTTAATTTTCGCTAGATCCCACTTCGTAATTGATGTACATCGGCTATGTTATAGAATTTAACTGAAAATACGTATTATAAAACAATTTTGTAATTCATAGAATAAAGTACGTGTAACAAAATTAAATATCGAACGTGAATTTCATTTTCTTAAGCAAACTCGTGATTTCACATGAGACATTCCTGCCACCCAAATGGGCATACCGCATATCCACTTTTACAAAACAACTTCATTATCATCTCTGAGCTCTTCCTGTCGGAAGAATCCACAGGAAAATGACGTATGGTAGATCACAAGGAGTGTACTACGTCAACTCATACTACGGAATATAAACATGTATAGTCAGCGGCCAAAAACCACATTCCGAGGAAGCCATAGGATGGATGCAATGTCATCATTAGAAAGAAAAAGTGGAGTCCACAAAAACGTTTGAGTATATGACAGAGTCACCAAAAATTCCTCTTCTGACTGGTAATGGGGGATTCCTTTGCTTTAGAAAAAAATAATATTAATTTTCACACAATTAAAGTTTTGACACAGCATAAATAAACCTGACAGCTCTACAAGCCATTTATTTTACCACTGAGTACAGGGTATTTCCCAGTCGCTTTCCTTAAAAATGCATGGATTAGTATTTATTCAATTATTTGAGAAATAGAATGTGACTCAGTCAACATTTTATCACAATAGTTTTTCATAAACTTTCTTGCTATGTGCTTATTACTTATTTATAAATCTCTCTTCAAGTACCGCGTTGAAATATCAAAAATTGTACAGTCTTGGCAAGATAGTTTCACGCAACTTCACCATGCTTGATAAATATCTGTCGAATGGTATAGGTTTGTATGTTATACAAGAGAATGCTTATCGTTATATATTTCTAGATGATCTTCCCAGCTTAACTCGAAAGTTTTTCTTATGACACGGTATACCCGAAAATATAAATTAGTTTCAACAGTCAAAAGTTCATGTTGATATATTTATTTCTCCGTTGGTAAACGAGTTAGTCATTCAGGAAAACACGCCGAACATTTTTTTTCCCTTTTGTTTTTTTCATTCTTTTAAAAGTGCAATAAGGTTTTTTCCAAAATTACTTTTTAAATGTTTGATTAAACAAGGCTGACAGAGAATGTATATCAATCATTATCAATTAATTTGCGAGACATAGCAAAAATAATAATAATAAAATCAAACAAAATATTTCTACCTTTTCTGTAAATCACAAATTTTAATATACCGTTATATTTCCCATTTTGTTTACTTCCACGTGAAACAGTTTTCTCAAAAGCGGAAGTTCCTAAATTTAACTTCAAAAACGTTTACGTGTAATCTTTACTATGTGTATTCTTTTGTAGATTCCTCCAGGTCTTATATTAGGACGTTTGATCTTTATTTACGTTAATGCACTACACTGTTTTAAGTGAAAAAAAAAATGTTTTACCGCACCAAAAATAGTGGTGTATCACATAATAATCGCAGACAAATGAGTTTTTTTGTCACATTGCATTCTTCATCAAAGAAATTTTGGAAAGTTCTATCATAACGGTTGGGGTACAAAGCGGAGTAATGAATAATTCATGCAGCAGAGTGAATGATTGGTACGTATACGACGTCATATCTCACTCTGTTGATGAAATTTAAAATGAAAATTATATAAAGTTTAATTTGTGTGGGTAATAGAAATGACGTATTTCATTATTCTTATCTTTCGATTGTGTTGAAATGTTAAATCCGCTTCTGCCTTAGAGCCCTGGATCGGAATTGATGGGATGTCCCTTGTCTGCTTCCGGAGAGTAAATTAGATTATTGACCTTAACGCGGTCATATGCAGTTGTGTACTTCTTTTTTGACAGTAAATTTATCAACATTATAAAATAATTTAAAATTTCACTGTTATTTCCTTAAATGATAAAGTGAAGAAGATATACTAAACACACCACACACTGAATTCATATTCCAAATTATAAAAGATATCAAAGTTTAAAATCCATAAAAAGTACCATCAATAGACAACAAAATTGACTGGTTAATTTATACGCATGGTAGAGAAAATGCAAACTAAGCGCAATAGTACTCACATAAATCTCTATGAATTTATTTAGCACAAAGAACTATTTGTTAGTAGAAAATATTCATTCTTTCTCATTTTCACAGACACTTTATGTATCATTTCGAAGGGTATTGAGTAATTTCAAAACTCTTTACTGAAAATTATACTTCCTTTTATTAAAATTCCTTAAATTCTTTCAGGAAATTTGTAATGAAGTTGAGCTCCCATTCTTGTCTCTACTTCTTTGTTATTTTGAGTGCGATTATACCTGATCTAGGTCGTATTTATGCGTTTGTGGGTCAGGTTCTGTGTGTAAGGAGGAGAAGGGACACCATGATTATAGGCACCTTGCCGATGAAGGACAGCTAGTTGCAATAGACTTTTTCTCTCCACAAAAGAAAATTAATCAGGCACGTAACAGAAGTACTAGCAGATGCCGGACATGTTAAGCACCACGTATTGAGTACTTGTTGGTTCAACATATAGTTTTTGATTTGTTGTCAATTTCCGTATTCATTCTTCAAATACGACAATATCCCTTTGTTCATTTAAACAAATACTTCAAAGAAAACACGATAATGTTATTTCACAAGTACATATTATTATCAAATTTTGGATTATTCCGAAATATAGTATATAAATCGTAACTATTAAAATAAGTTTAAATTCAGATTATTTCAATAGACCACCGCCTTACGCGAGATGTATACGTACGAATTAACATTGTATATGGATAGTGTATAGTCCAATGAATACAAATGTATATATCTTACAACCTTAAAGTAAATATAAACAAATGTCTATATTTATGTCTTAATTTGTTCATCAGTTCTCATATGGAGCCATATAATAATAAATCACGTGGTGAAAACTTGGAAATGCGTCTTACGAATAATGCAATGGCAACACGGATTCAAGTCATGATTTTAAGGTGTCATTGACAAATTGCGCTTGTTGTGCTTGTATAGTGATGACGAACGGTCCATGCTTATCTCAAAGCTGTCTGTTCTCTAATTTTCCGATTTGCCATTTGGTATTTTGAGGCCAATCTCAAAGAACAATTTGGTGGCTTCACATAAATTATTTTCTGTCCTATCTTACTGCATTGTTTTGGCACATTTATAAATATAAATAAACTATGGAGAGTACGCCACTACCGGGAAGAAAACCGGAGTAAATTCTGGTCTAGGATGGGACTACGGAGATCATGTATCCAACCGTGACAAGAAAGCGTACAGTTAGAAATAAACTATTATTAATCAAAATGATTTAGAACGAAGATTTTAAAACAAATTTGAAGTACTTTAAATTTAAACAATTAAACCAAACAATAATATTAAGAAAATAAGAATGATATATTCTCTTCTGCAACTCTGCGGATAGTAGTTAAAATAAACAAATGGGTAGGTGTCGAGACCGCTTAGAAACCAATGACTTTTTCACACAGTCAAAGTTAAATATTTGCGTTTGCAATTAGAGGTAAGTTTTGGTTGTTAATGGATACTGTAAACAAACCGCGCTAGTGAAATCGGGAGACGACGTACCTTTCTGAAAAACGAAAGGGTGAGTCTTGGAGAGAAGCATTAAAATAAATAATTACTGAAATAATGTATACTAATACAGTGTTCGGTTGACCACCTTAATTGGAAAGAGGTTGGGGGGTGAAATTTTTTTTAAAACTTTGTGGTTAGGCGGAAAAAGAATGTAGTTCTTTGGTTGACCAGAGTAACATAAGTCATGCGACGTAAGGTCTGGTTAGGACTAGTTTCCGAGACAAAAACTGACGTGAGGTTCAAAATGAAGAATGATGGGCAGGACACTAGAAGAGAAACACTGGACAGATGATGCAGCGCATGGGACTTGGAGGCAAGAGTTCCAAGTAGTGACGAGTTTGTAATCCCAATCTCACTTTCGTTACTTCGCGGTGAAAAAATAATGAAAGCAATCAGTTCACGGCAATCAAATATTCGAGAATTGGATTGAAATGACGTTTCCTGCGGTAGCAAACTAAAACAAGTTTATGGCGCGTGATCTTTGGCGGAACGCTCACTGGTTCATAACCTTATTGGCGAACATTCTTATTAATTTCCAAATCAGCGACTAGGTCACTTTACTGGACGGTTAATTACAATAAAATGCAATATATCGCCATACATCAAAATACAATAGTCATATAATTAATATCATTAGACAGGTCATCCCTCTGGGCTCCTCCAACTCATTTGTCAGTTGGTCATGTAACTTTATTTATTGTAATATATCTTTATTACGATCATTTCTCTTCCATATTAATCGATAATTTCTCAGAAGGGACGGAGGGAGTCTTTGGGCAGACAAGAACGAATTCTGGTTTTGCTTGGAACTGAGGTTTCGGCTAGGTGAATGCATGAAGGAAGGAAGTATAGTTTATCGAAGAAACGATGTAATAAGTACGCGATATGTTGTTCAATGTTTAGTTCTCAGTGCAGCTGTTTGTTGGAGATATTCCAGGGGGCATTAGTTGAGATGCATAAGATTTTAATTTGGAAAACCTGAAGGTGTTTGATACTGGAGTTGGCCGCATCTGCCCAGACTGGTCAGGCGTAGGTGAAGATCTTAGAAGAGTTTTGAGTTGGCGATCGGTTCCGTAAAGAAAGCTACATAGGAGCTGGCAGTCGAGGAAACTCGTCAGTGGTCAAGTATTCGCCGTCGTGGGTGCGCCGTGGTATGTGATTATTAGTATCTCCAAGACAGAAGACGAAACAGAATGTCAGTTGAATGAAGCACAGCACGTCAAAGAGAACGTATACCATAAAATGAATTTCAACTTACGAGTGCAGTACAGTGGGATGAAGAACTTGAATCAGAGCTCTGATGTTATTTTATCACTCATGGCTTACTTTGCGCCAATGATTGTACTGAATACTGAAGTAATTCATTGTACTGAATACTAATTTTCCCGGATTCGCTCGGGTCATAAGTGGCTAAGTATAAAGGAGAATTGATTCTAAATAAATGTGTAAACAAATACATCTTTAAAATTTTATATATATATATANATTGTAATCTGAATATTTCATCATATCTCTAATTGTGTTGTAAATACATAGAACTTTCAAACAAACAAAAACGTGTGAATCCATTTCCGGGTGCCAGGTAAAAAATAATATAGCTTACGGTCTCTTCAACACAATTTATGTGCACGGGAGGCTGGCTAGCCATATCGAGACATAGCAACTAAGGCCTGAAGTTACTCGTACCACCAGAGTTATTTCACATCTGATGAACAATTTGTGAAAACTATCATACTATATACTGGTCTATATTTAAAGTTAAATGGTTGAACTTCAATAAAACGAAGTCTATGACCCATTTATTTTTCAATATCTGAGGTAACAAAGATATAAATATACAAATTAGATATATATCTTATTTATATATTACAGTATTTACGTCTTAATATATAGAAATATTATAAATTATTCAGACCATTTGCAGACGTTTATTATACATCATTATACATTTGTATTGACTCTGCGAATTGTGAAGGGGTGAATTTATTTTGTTTACTGCTCAGAATGAGAAGTATACCATAAGAAGAAGTCCATCCCTTCTAAAGTCAGTAAAACAATTATCCTGAAAACTTTGAAATTTGATATTATTTCCTCTCATTTTCTCTATGGAATTGCGATAAGTAAACTTACGAAACTTAATGGCGAAAAGGAGGGCAAAGAGCAGCTTCAAAATGTAGATGGGAAACCTAATTTTATATCCGATTTTTATTTACTATAGAAAAAGGAGTTATCTTTGTAAGGAACGCCTTTTTTATTGCAAATGGTGCTGAAACTGACTGAAATAAATCAACTTTGAGCTTTAGTGTAGAGTGTAGTGGTGTAGAGTTGTTAGTGTATAACACGACAGGTCTGATGGGAATTTAGGTTTTGTTAATTTTAGGTAAACCATAATGTCGTGGAGGTTAGTGGTTGGAAGGGAGTACTTTTTGAGGGAAGGGGTTAATCCATGAGAAGATTTGAGTACATATTTTATAATTTTTAAGTGTTTGAAGGTACTTTTGGAGTATCTTGGATAGATTTGTAAACTTTATGCTTGTAATAAGTTTTGCCTATGACTATAATTGTTTTTCCCTTGTCGGCCGTTGTAATAATAAGATCATCGGTTATAACTCTATCTTGAATATTTTTAACCGTGCTATTATTTTGTGGAGCAATCTTTTTGGAAAGTTTTGAGTGTTTTTCGACCCAGTGAGTGTATTTTTAAGACAATCTGAGTTAGTAAGAACATAATCTAAATGGATTCATAGACTTTCGATCTGTGATTTATTGGGAGAAAGTATTGGGTAAATTTAAGACTTTTACTCAGGGTTTGATGGACAGATAACTGATAGGAGGATATATTCATAATGTGAGGGTAAAATAATTGGTTCTTTGGTTCAGTTGGAAAAGGGAAAACTCGTTTTGTGATACACACAGTCGTTTCAGTTTACTGACTTGCTTCTTTTATCTGTGGTAGAAATCTTCACGTTTTCCTGTAAGGTGCCCCGCTCGTCTGGATGCAGTCAATGGGATAACTCTTGTTGCAGTCCATACAGTTAGAGACAAATGTTGTCCCTTGTTTGTACCTTTGGCAACAGTTTTTTAGCATTGTTTGGTGAGTTGCACGTTATTTCGCATATTTAGACACAAACTTAAAATCAAATATTTAAGTTATAAGAAAAATTGAATGACAGTTTAAAGAAGAAATTCACCAACGGAGTTTTACTGGCATAACTGACTTGTAGAATGGATAGTTGGCAGCATATCGATTGGTATATGAAGATCAATAAATTGAAAAATTTTATATAGTTTCACTAAACTTTATTATTTATAACAAAAGCAAAAGCTTTTTTGCTGACGTAGTTCAATCTAAGAATAATAAAAACTATAACAAAATTGGGAGTAATAATATCACTTTTCCTCCTCTCAGGTATAAAGTACTGCACGCAGCGGTATATTCTTCTGAATAAAGAGGTATATCGTTCAGTTTACGGATTTGCTTCTTCTTTTATATTTTCGCATATAAATATTTGTGTGTATTTGCATTTCAATTATTATTCGTATTATATTATTATTACCAAAAACATGATACTAAAATTACTTCTTCTCGTATAAAAAATAAAAATCTGCTCTAAAAATATTTCCATTTAAAATTTTGAAGGCACCCCGAGTCGCGTTTTCTTCGTTTAGTTTTGTATGATTCTTTTTGTTCATTTCACACCTATTTCATCAATGGCTTTCATATGAAACTTTAGCTAATGTTTATAATTATCGCACTAGGATCACATTCGGCATGCCTCGCCTATCCGAATAACCTTCCACTTCGTATTGTTTCGTGTTACCCTAGATACGATCACAACAGACAACTGGATAAGATCGGCAGTTTATCTTGTCCCATCGCAACGACTCTCCTCGTATAGTAGGCAAGGTCGCTACATCCCTTGAGTTGCATTACCACTACCACCGATCTCAATCGCATCTCCCTCCTCATCGAATATCGACGATCAGCTGTGTTATTATGAAAACTTCTCGACATTTTCTGATAATTAGTAACTTACGTCTGAAATTGAATATCTCTTCATAAATTTCATTATGAGAGACCTGCTCTTCGGTCGTTCCAACTAAATCTGAAAAGGGTAAAAGCACCAGTGTTCGACATCGCTCATATTCTTAGTAATTTACGTTTATTTCCTTCAATTGTTGAAAAAATTGGTGTAAAAGTTTTGGAACTATTGACCAATGCAATATTTTTGACTCCATTGCCTTTGGACAGATTTGAATTAAAGAAAACGTGGAGGGGGAAATCTTTTGAAGATTTACTTTCCATAATTATTAATTATGTTTAGTCCTACATGTGGTTATGCGCAGTTTCAACCTGCTTTTTTGACAATTAATTTATTATTATCATATTTCCATAAAGTACTTCATAAAATTTCAACAAAAATGTCATTATATTAAGAAGGGTGATTTAAAAGAGCATCACAGTTTTTGTATGATCTATTATGAACTTAACAAACATGTTTTAATTTTTTAAATTATAACTAAGTTTATATAGTGCCGTATTGTAGTAATGTACATACATTCTATTAGATATATTTTAAATGATTACATATCGCCATTTCTCACATAGTATCCGAATTTAAAATAGGAGATAATAAAAAAAAGTTCTCAATAATCCTTAAAAATAAAACTTTGCTGGTACATTAGTTTATATTAATGATTCATTTCGACAATAATTATTGACAATTACGAGAGATGTAATGACTTCTCCTTTGTTAGTATTAAGTAGATTAATAAGATGTATAAACTAGAAAGGAGAGATTCCGTCCCCCTTTAATTCGAAATTTGCCTTAGGATCAATAGGCAACATTAGATGCTTGCAAGGAGTGAACCTCAGAGTCGTGTTTATCCTAAAATGTTAATATATTTGAATTATCTCCCATCTGCAGACATTTTCCCTTCCTTTCTCTATCAGAGTGAGCTACGAAAGGGTGAAAAATCTCATCGACGAGATCGTCGATCATCGATCATCAACGAGATCATCGATCTTAGTGCGAACTGGTGACGAGTGTCGTTCGTCCGAGGGATCCCCTTCTCGCAGGTCGTTTCTCCTTGCACTACGTCATAGACGTCAGCTCTGCGTTTCGACGTGCGTCACAGCCTTTCTCTTGCAGTACGTAGTTCCTGCGTGTACTCTCCTCTTGGAAATTCAGCCGATATCCTTGGATTCACTCACCTTCTTAGAATGTCATGACACGTCTTTTGCTCGTACATCGGTGTTACATAATATAATGTTGTTCACATGCTTCTAAGAAAAATTCTTGATAATTGCTCTGTTCTGGAATATCTTTTTCTCTTCTTCCCCCAAAAATTAAAAAAAAAAAGTGGTACATTCTTGTTAATACGGTAAGTTAATCAGATGAATTTTAGAAGTAAAGTGAGGAACCAACTACTATATAAGACAGTGCTGACACCAGAAGTAAAAGTAAACTCGCACAGGGTTACTCTGATCAATAGGACCTTCAGATATTATAATAATGCGGAATTGTAATTAACTCTAAATTACATTTAATCTTCACACTTCACGATCATAGTTAATTGACGCAAAATACTTCGATTGACAAACCTTGAAAGACGTAACTCGAAGAACTTGAGTTTGAGCTCAAAAGAATATTTACTCAAGTAACATTTTCTTTCAACCCCAATAAGTGGTTTTTGCAACAAAGATTCAGGTATTAAATCAAGAATCAGGTATTACTTTCGTCATTCCATTCGTGAAAAATGTAATTCTAATATTAATTAATTATCATTTAAATATATAATTTTTAGGAGTGTGTAAAGATTTCCTTACAAAGAAAAAAAAATGTTTGTCGTTTTATTTCCTTTGTGTATTACAAAGCGGAACCTTTAAACAAAATTAAGCTCATTTACATAACCACAAAGTAATGATTGGAAATTTCAGCCTTCAACAACATTGAATGGCATATATTACCATAATTATCAACATAATTACTACAATTATTGAATCAAAATTAAATTATTAAGAGCTAATATGGCCATTAAATGTGTTAATAATCTTGATTTTCATAAAGAACTTTATCAGTGTAGCAATTTTTCCCCCCATTCTCCAGTCCTAATTTCTTTGAATCATCTTCGTTGATCTCTGAGAATGTTCTCTGAGAATGTTCTATTAAATTAAAAAGATGTGCTATTGTATTGTTTTTGGAAATATTAATTGACTTTTACAATGATTCTGATATTTTTCTCTTTCGTTAAGTACCGAAATTAATATGCATTTCTTCGTATGAAAACCTATTTTGGCCCCGACTCGTTTGGTGTACTAAGATAACATCATCAGATATGTCTTTTCATAAAATCTAGCATGTCATCTAGACACACTGACTGAATGATTTTTGACGATAGGCCACAAATGAAACAATTATTTTATACCGCTATCGTTCCGGAATGTTATAATTTCTTCTTCAGGGATGGACAATACAATTTTCCATAATTAGTCCACATTTATTATTACACCCTATCAATGAACATTAATTTACATTGATGATATGCTAATAATTATTTTACATAATAACCTACATCAATTATAAATTAAATACATTTATATCTCGACAACTATACTTTCAAACATTTCGAAATATTTGTTAAATTCTTATACGTTTTTTTATTAGCCAATTTATAAATATAAATTATTTCAACCGTCCAGTCTCGAAGGACAGAAAATGACGTTATTGCTGTGTACTCTGCATTTTAGCGTCAGGGATTTGGGAAATACAGCATGTTGTATATTTCGTGCTGTTTTGTTGACAAAGCTGGAATGTCAACCAATGAAAACCTTGAGTATCGTCTGTTGACTATAACAACTAATAACCCACCGTTCGAATAGGATAAGCGCTAATAAATTATATTTCTACCTCAAAAATAAATTAAATACCATTTATTCGAAACAAATAATCGTTGATGATTCAATTACTGTTGGAAAAGAGCACATTACCGACAATGAAAAAGAATTTTCGCTTTCCTAATTAATTAATTCATAAATTTTATTGAAAGCCACTTAATTTAGCAAACGTTTAACAATGAAAACACTATTTTTGCAACAATAGTTATCGGTTATTATATTTAATTTATAATAAATTGCAAAACCGAACCACGTGTTAAGTTTTTAACAATAATTTACTATGAAAAAATAATATAATTTTGAGTGATGCAACCGAGCAATCTTGAGGTTTGAGCAACTATCGTTAAGAAAAAATATTGGTGAAAAGAACCAATCGATAAATGAAATCACTTTATAGAAAAGTATCACAAATAAATTTTATTTGACATTTTAGGTTATATTGGAAATCATCGAGCAACATACTTCGAATACTCCACTTTTTGCTACTATGTAATATCACCAAACAACTGAAACAACTATGTTGTCATAACGTTCGTTTTCTCGCATCACTCTTTTAGTTAAAAATTTAGTTTTGTTAAATGTCTCCGATGAACAATATGCAATAACCACATCAATTTCCCAGAATTGTCAATACACTGGCACTATAACATCAAATCTGTCGCGATAAAATGCATCGTGTGAAGCCAATACAGCATCGTATGAAGGACAAACATCGCAGCTGTCTTAATCACAGACATCAAAGGACAATGGAAGAAAAAATTGATGCTATATGCACCGTGTGAAGCGAGCTTAATAAGAAAGCTTATCAACTTGGAGCTTATCAAAGAGTGGGATTAGGTTTGAAAAAGGACAAGCTATGGTGCGAGATGTGGTTAAAATGAAGCTTCTATTTGGAAGGGAAAGAAATGCCTTTAAGCAATGTCCATTGTAAGTCCAACAGATTTCTGTTCGCAAAGGGTCTCCAGTTCGTTTTTTTTTTTTTGGTGGGGTTTTACGGCTCATGTCGACATCAAAGGTCATTGGAGCCCGTCCAGTTCGAAACTGATAATATTCCTAATGGGCCGGCAACCTCGTAACATTGGGGTTATTCTATGCTTTAGTCCATACGTCCCAATGCCTTACTCAATTTACAAGTCAACGATGGTTGAGATGGTTTCTAGAAAAACTGTAGTCGTTGGAGGACGCAAAGTTTATCGCCTCAGACTTCCTGGATCATGAATTTTTCTTGCTTGAAATGTTTCTTGCATTCATGGATAAAAGCTTCCAGGTACAACCATGAGAACATAGAATTCTTTATTGATAGTAAAACATAGAAATTACAGTGAAAGGTAGTTAACGTAGGTAAGGACACTCTAGTGAAGGGCAATTTACTTCTTGCTTCCAGAAACCTTATTCTTTCTTTTGTTTAACCTTCATTTACTTCCAGTATTTCCTTTTAATATTCGTGATGGTTTCAGATATATATCTGTGATTCTGTTTGTGTGTCTGTGACATATCTGTGTGTGTAAGTTTGATTCTTGTCGCAACATCGACCACGCGAAAAGGCCACATGTAAATATCAAGAAATTTCTTTTACGTTTAGGTAACCGAAAGAAAATAGTAACTTGTACAAGAAAAAATTCAGTATTTAACTTATAACCCATCTCGCAACTCACTCGAAAAAATAGTTGACCATTAATGAACAACAGACAAACAGTTAATCAAGTGTTTAAAATGTAGTCATTACATATCTTTAATGTGTGGATAAGCACTATCCCCTTCAGGACACTTAAATGGCAACTCTAAGACGTACCTTGGAAGAGAAGACCTATAAACTCGTAATTCACCGACTTCGTCACGCGATCATCATATACTAAAAAGTCAAATTACTCACTTTGTGATATCATTTTAGAGAGTTGAATAAACTAAACTAAACTAAAAATAGGTTCATCGTTTAACCCTAGACTGAAATGTGTACACAATCACAATTCTATGTATACCTAGTACACATAGTAAAGAAATGAAATCATCTAAGATTTCCCTCCACATGAAAGCATTCCGAGTATCCACACTTCGTTGATGCCTGGGAGATACATACGCTTAGAACCCGGCTAGAGAGATGTCCCAAAAGAACGTCTGAGCGTAAGACTCCCAGAGAGCAAAACGAGATGATTCAACCAAATGAATTAAATAAAAGGATATGCTATATTAAGGGTTAGTAACTTTTTTGGCAAATAGTTCTTTTGAGCTGTGTAAATAATTTTAATTTTCTTAATTGATTTTGATTAATTATGATGATTGAATAAGTGTTCTAGATTTTATATGGTATCATTTTAATAAATGGCACTTAAATCTTTAGAGCTCGACCCCACTTATATATTTCTAATTTACACCAAGTTAACTGGTGAAAACATAACTCGATTATACTTACCGATATTAACACAGAATAATTTCAGCAAATATTCTGTGTTAATATTGCCGGTCTTTTCATTAAATTTTTTTTGTATCTTATGACATTTTGTTGGTATTGAAAGTAGTTTTTATCTGTCGAATTATGTTTTATCCCGTGACAGTTATGACAGGGGTGGAGCAAAGGTAACATCAGCGCTCACACCACGCAGAGAGAGAGAGAGAGAGAGAGCGGGTTTTATCTCCCGCTTGGAACCAAACTACGTGGTTTTCCTCATTAGTTATCACCAGGATTTTTAGGAAGGCACAATTTTTATTAGAGTAAAATAAATCTTGTATAATTTCTTGAATTAGTTGAATAAAACAGCAGGTGTTTTTTCTTTTTCCCGATTTTAACACGATTTCCCTCCATTTTTTTCATTTGAAATTTGCATCTAAAAATACTAACCCTGGTTATCGCTCACCTACTCCAGACCAATGTTAGTTTGTTACTTATATTTATAAATATGTAAACTTGTTTATGATATTTTGGTAGTATTTGAAATTCTTTGATAATAGTATAATAAATTTTGTATTGTTTAATAATATATTTTATATTTTGTTTTATAAGAATAATAACACGTTTTGTAAATATTATTAAATGTATTTTATGATAATTTTTGTGTACTGTATGATAACGGAATTAGTAGGTTTTGGCACTCAGTTTGAGACACGAAAGTGACGCAAAAATGTGTTAATACCACGGGCAGGTTGGAGAATTTAGCAAAGTGTTCAAGGGAGAAGTGATGATAGGCAGAATGGTAGTGTACGAGGAGTGGATTTTGTTCCGTTGTAATTTTTCTGTTGTTTCTTTTATGTATTCATTGTATGTATTTTTATGGTGATGCCCTGAGGAAGACATTGTATTAAACATCGAAACATATGCAGAAATTCGTCTTTTCATTTTTTGACCTTCTTCCTCAGTGTTGGTTGTTAAAATATAATACTAAGATCGAGTATACTACTGAGTATACTATTCTTTTTATTATTAAATAAAGTTAGTCATAAATCAGAGTGACAATTTTGATGAATACCACAGGATCTACCACTTAACAGAGAATTCAATAAGAATTACCCCGTAAGATGATGAAGAGTAACTTTTGTCACTGACACCATGTTCATATGACAAAGTTTAATGATCAACAAGTTTAGTCTACCATTCATGTTAGTAATTACTCTTATTCTACATGCACAGAATTATAGAGTTTTAAATTTGCAAAGATTGATAGATAGTTATTCGTCATTTTTTTTCCTGGTGAGTTCTACATAGTTCTCTTGTTCCAAATGAAAATAACAATATATCTTAACATTAAATTCAATTCCAAATCCAAATATTTGTAGTTTATACTTTACAGAATTCTCAGAGTGATTCTTAGGCAACCTGGTCTTGATTCCTGATGTTGAATGTAGTTCTGTCGTTTTCATTGCTGATTGCCTTGTGACACTTACTTGTATTGGATCCATCAGAGAGAATATTCAATGCAGCTACTTCTGTACAATGTGCATGATGGTTAGACGGAAGAGCAGGTGTGAAGACTTGAGCCTCGCCACAACATAAAGGTATTTAATTGTTGTTATTATTATTATCTTTAAAAGCAGTTCGCTTCATATTAAAAACAGGAAAAGAGGAAGATGTGGTTCTATCTTTCAACAAAGATGAAGCAAATTCTTTCGGGACAAGGAGATTTCAATGAATATTTTAAAAAGGTAGGGAAAATGAAAACAGGTCAGTGTATGTGCAGAATGGCCAAAGAAACGGTAGAACATATTATTATGGGAATGCTGCTTGTTTAGGAATGAGAGACGAGAGTTTCTCGATGAATTCATGAAAATAGACATGACAGATTGTTTTTTCAAATTTCTGTGATAAAATTGTGTGTTTCCGTGACGTGTTGGGAAATTGAAGAAAATTTGTTTGTGATCGATAGGTAACAAAAGATGAAATATGTTTGTACAAAAGACTAAGGAATGAATGTAGAATATACAAACCCTGTATTGACTAAAAAGTAGCTGTTGGGACGTCTCTGAGGAAAGGCATGCGCCCCGTAAACATCGACACAAGATGGCCGCTGCAGTTGCGACCGAAATGTCTGAAGAACGCTTCGTTTGGACCACGGCTCAATAGACCAGAAGTTTTTACATATATCCTGTATTGACCCTTTTTGAGGTAGGGACATGAAGGAATAAATGAAAAAAATTAATAATAGAAATATTATTAAGAACACCATTCCACTGTTGAAGCATTGCGTGGAACACAGACGCTATGACGAGTCTTACCAGTCGAGACTCGGTCGAGGAGCTGTTATGAAGTACGATCGAACTCGCATTGATGCACTGTTGTGACAAAATTCTGAGAATGAAAGCTACATCTTCATTGGTTGTGCTTATTGAGCATGAGATACAACTTTCTTCTCTAAGACACAGGTTGGAGTTTAGTTTTATTCTTTGAACCTTAGTGTGTTCTGGTCCTGGTTTAACCTGATAATTACCAGGTTGCGCAGGTTTCGCTGAAATCATTGCTAATCGGTTGTGCTGCTCTTGTGTTCTTTACAGACATGATCTCTAATAAGTTTCTCTGTGATGAAAATTTACAATATTTTAGTATTTGTATTCCTTTGCATCGTTAGTACCGTACATTACCGTCAATACCGAATGATGATCCAGTCATTCGCTGGTAATATTCTCGTCACCGCGTTAAGGAGATACTTTAAGGTCATTTTGTTTATAAAAGAAGTCTAAAATATCAAAATATTTTGTAGTTAATATATTGTTAAGATCGGTAGTGAGAATGAACAATACGATTTTTTAATTTTAATATACAAATTGGAAGGACTATCTATTGAATTAGATAGCAGACGTATACTGAAAACATACAACAGGAAGCAGCATTGTTGTCAATCAAGTTATTCGTTCCTTGCAATCCACGCAATTAATATGTACAATAAGAAAAAAGGCTTCTCTGAAAGCCCATGTTCAATGGCTATTTTATAACACAGCACTTCTTTTCAGTGGATTTTCTGAAAATTAATGAATTTCTCGAAAAAAATAAATTTTCATTTATTATATCATTGTTATATACAAATATGAAGCAACAAGATCATAAAATATCATAGTACTGATTACGGAATGGCCAAGCCTTGCCAAATTCTTTTTGCACACCTTCCCATCTCATACTTTGCGTATTGGTTTTTGGTGTTTAACTTTCAATACGCATGTCCGGAGAATTTTCATTCCATGCCCCAATGTTTATTTTGATATTAATTTCTATCTCTCCTTTATCCGTTAATTGCATCAAAATCAGTTTAGTAATTTAGACGATACGTGACTTTGAACATACCTGCTTTTCGCTCTTGGTACTTAGAGAAGAGATAATTTGAATGATCAATAGGATTTACTAAGTGCATTGATTATTGTGTTCATATAACAACCCCATTATCCATAGTAAATCTTTATTACCTACGTTCCCTGGGGAAGTGCGTAAAAGAAACAGTTTGTGAATGCGCAGAGCAATGCGTAGAGAAGCTCCGAGACAATTCGAGAGTTCATTAGTGATGCCCATTCTTAACTGCGAAGGGCTCTGCATTCCCTTGACATTCCTCAGAAACTTGGGACTCCCCTTGACTCCGCATTTACTCATGAGGATGAGTCATGTCGCTTTAAGAGTCAGTTCGCTTGGATCAAAAATTTGTCATTATCTCAAAAATAGATTGTTTATCAAAATAAAATGTTTCGAAAAAAGTGCGCAGCGTGGGCGACATTTTTACGAATGAACAATTTGTATTGGTTGTGTTTTTGTATGTCTATTCGAGTAATTTGCTTTTGATGCGATATAACATTTCAACAGTTCGAGACAAATTTGATTTTAATATAATATTGATTCTATTCTTATTGTCTTGATATATGTATACTTGAAGGACAAACCTATGCGAATATTATTATAGACAATCAATTTACTAATGTAATACTTTATTAGTATTCACTAATACATGACCAACGTTTCGATGCTAGTTTGGCATCATCTTCAGGTTCGCTAAAAATTACTATTCAAAAACTGAATTATTATGGATTTAGAAGATAAAATTAAGTACGTGACTGTTACAAATTAAATAAATAATAACAATAAAATATTTTCAAATATTAGACAATATGACATTAACAACACAAGAAAAATCTTTTATATATACAAATTGTGATTTGTTGTATATTACAAGCTTTTTGCATATTTCATTTTACATGCCTGCTTTATTATTTGAAATGCTTCAAATTATTTAATAACTCTTTTTTTAATTATTAAAAACGTTTACAAAAACATCACTTTCCATAAAAATAAAACAGTGAAATAAGTTCACCTTGTCTTGAACCTTCCTTCATAAAGTCATGATAACAACTAAAAGCTTTTGTGTTTTGAATGTAAATAACGGTTAGGATATAAATAGTGCCAACTCTTAATAGTGAAAAATGGTACCAACTTAAACATTATAAAATTCATATTATAACTGTGTTGTTATAATAGTTACTGTAAATTCAAAAACTAAACTATATTATCATATTCATTAGAAAAAATGTCAGTTTCAGTTGACATGGGATGTTGTTTTAACATGAATAGATTCTGAAACCAGGCGTTTAAATGTATTACTTTCATAGTCAATATTTTTTGTTTTTTCAAAATTCATTGTATGTCCATTCTTCTTGCAGTGTTTAATTATTCCACTTTTCATATCTTTTAGGTGATCATGTTTTCTCTTCTGTTCCTTAATCCGAGTACACAACATGCGCTTGGTCTGACCAATGTACACAAGACTGCAGTCCATACATGGAATCGAATAAACAATATTATTTCTTTTTGCTCTATTTGGGTTCTCTGAGTACCTCTCCCGATGTCCAAGGTCCTTTCACTAAATGAAACGAGGCTTCAGATAGTGTTCGGTCGTGCTTAGGAGATTGATGCGTGAATTAAATAAAGAAGTCTATATACAGTAATTTATTGAATTATTGGAGCAGTTCCATTATTACGAGCTTTTATTATTACTCTTATGACTAAAGTTAATATAAATTATTCTCTAAATAGATATAAATCAGAATATCTTGGTAAATGCTTTAGTGAGATTACCAGAAAATGTGTCGATATACAGAAATTCTCGTCAACGTACAAGTATTTCAGTTTGTTCACATGGATGTAAATAATCCATGAACGAATAAAAGTATTTACTTGATGTTGGAGATCATTAATAAATACTTCGCGTCATTGTATAGTGATCATTCTGAAGTCCCAACAATAGAATGTAACTTAGAATATAATTCCTTTAGAGTCATGGCGGGTCATATCAGAAAATGTCTAAGAAACTTAAAGAATAAAAAATCGGTAGGGTCAGACGGGGTTACCACAGATATTTTAAAGTTAGGAGGGGAAGCGATAGTATCATATCTAACTCGCATTTTTGAAATCTCAATTAATAATATGCAAATACCACAAGACTGGAAGAATGCGATCATAGTTCCGATACGCAAATCAGGTAGTAAAACTTCAGTATCAAATTACAGACCTGTGAGCTTAACATCGGTTGTATGTAAGATAATGGAACACTTAGTAGCAAATTATTTAAGAGGAGTAAAACGGCGCTATTACATGAGAAACAACATGGGTTCCGACCGGGGTACTCGTGCGAAAGCCAAATAACATCGTTGTCAGGACATCGCAGATATGTTAGACAAGGGACAGAGCATAGATGCAGTCGTCAGAGATTTTTCAGAAGCGTTTGATTTACTATCTCATAATCTATTAATTAAGAAAATATCAAATACTGGCTTAGATAGAAGAGTAGTAGAGTGGATCCGTGAATTTCTACTTAATCGGAAGCAAAGGGTTTCGGAAATATTTTCGGAAGAAGTAGACGTCACATCAGGGGTGACACAAGGCAGCGTTCTCGGACCTTTACTATTTATAGCATTTTTCAACGACCTGCCTGAGAAAATACGAGTAAGTTCAAATATTAGATTATTCGCGGATGACTGTTTAATTTACCAAACTATAAACAACCCGGAAGACAGGATAACATTGCAACGACACCTCGATGAAATCCACAAATGGGTAACTATAAATAAAATGAAAATAATTTCAGAGAAGAATAAAGCTATATGTTTCACTCGTACCCGCTTAAGGTAAAATTGGTCCTATGAAATCAGTTCATATCCAATACCGGAGGTAAATTTATGCAAATATTTGTGTATCATGTTTAAGAATAACTTAGAGTGGTCTGATCAGGTTAACAGAGTTGCACAAAAAGCCAAGAAGTCTCTAAATTTCATTAAACGAATTTTAAAGAAAGGCAGTAATCCGACAACAAAGGAATTAGCTTACACAACCCTTGATAGGCCTTTACTGGAATATGCATCTGCAGAATGGGATCCTTATAAAAATATCAAATAGAAGAATTAGAAAAAATTAAGAAAAATGCGATTAAATTCACAAGCATGGGTAATAATGTGAATAATTACATAAAAATAGAACCTCTCCAAATTCGTAGAAAAAGAGCGCGTCTGGGATGTTTGTTAAGTACACTTAAAAACGAACCAGCGTGGCGGAATGTCAAAGGGCGTTTAGAAAAACAGAATAGATTGGGTTGACAAGATCACTTTTTCAAAATTCGTGAAAGGAAACAAAAAATAGACGCAAGAAAACACTCGTTTCTCACTTGGTAATTGTGGAGCTTTAGCAACATTATCAAAGCATGATAAATTGAAAGGCGTTTCTATGTTGCTCATTGTTTTATTGGTATAAAGCTTTTTCGGCTGCATAGCAGCCATCGTCAGTAACATACACTGAAAAATATAAATGTACATAAAATGACAATAATAAAAATAGAAACATAATATGAAAGTATACAATAATTGGGTGAAACAGTATCGAAAGAAGTGTATTTTTGGTTGTTGTTGAAATAAAGAAAGGAAAGAACAATGAAAAATGAATAAAAGAAAACAAATACAGAGTGAGCAAACCGACAAAATTACGTACCTGAGTATTGAGGAATATTTTTTGGCGAGTGCGCAGAGTACGCCGAACGGAGGTCATTATATGGAAAGTGATTGTTGTTATGGGTAGGGCGGGGGGAAAGGGGCTGTCGGAGTTTTCCAGGAACTGGCGGCAGAAGACGGAAAGAATTTCCGAGGGTTTTAACTGTTGGGAATTGGGTGCAGTGTCCTGGAGACTTGGGGGTGAGAGAGAAGGAATTTGAAGGCTAGTTTCACGAGAGGGGAATGAAATTCAGGGATTTGTTCATTTAATAGGGAAATGTTGTTTTTTTAGAATACTATGGATATGTAAAATTTCTAATTTGATCCGGGGCCAAAATCTATTTTCTACTTCTAAAATATAAAAATCCTTTTCAATGTTAAATGTGTGTGTGTTTTCTACTAGGTGGTTGGCGAAGTGTGAGACTGTTGTGTTATTTTTCCATGCATTTACGTGTTCCTGTATCCTTTGTTTGAATGTTCGTCCAGACTGTCCGACATACACGGAGGGACAATCACTACATGTGAGAGCGTAGACTCCACTTCGGAGGAGATGGGGAGTGGGGTCCTTAGTGAATGATAAGGTTGTGTTAAGTGTTTGTGGAGAGAAGAAGGTAGTGTAAATGTTTAAATGTTTTAGTGAATTCGCGATTTTAAGTGAGAGTGGGCCTATGAAAGGGATTGCGTGTCTGGTTTGAATATTATTGTTTGGAGTAAGTGATGTGAGGTTCTTCGTGTGATATAATCTAACTTTCTTAGTGATTATATTATCAATGAGAAAGGTATTGTAGCCATTGTTTTCTGCTATAAGTTTTATAGTGTCTATTTCTTTTTTGATTTTTTCTGGTGAGAGTGGAATGGTGAACAGACGATGGACCATGGAGTGGAAGGCAGCGTGTTTGTGTGAAGGAGGGTGTTGTGAAGAATTGTGTATGGTAGTGTCTGAAAATGTGTCTTTCCTGAATATGTCAAACTGGTGGCGGTTGTTTACTAAAGAAATAGAGAGGTCTAGGAAATTGAGTGTTCTATTGTCATTTTCAATTTCTGTGGTGAAGGTTATGTTAGGGTGAAGTGAATTGAGAAATTGAGTAAAAATGTCAAGTTGTCTGTGAGTCGTTTCTCAATAGATCAATGAGGGACCGGAACAATTTGCCTGCGGATGTCGTGGGAACGCTATCGGGTTCAGCAACCTCTCTTAAATTCATAATCGTTCTAATAAAAGTGGTGCAGACAAATTAAAAGGATTAGGGAATTTCGGGAAGAACGGGTACGTTAGTGTAGATGGGAAGCTAGTGGGAAATACGAGGGATATGAGGGAAATAAGTGATTTAGAAAAGGTGGGAAGGGAAATGTGAAGTGAAGTGCACGAAAGCGGTAAATCCAGTGTTTGGGTCATCAGTGAAATAAAATGTGCAATAAGTTTTTTAAAAATTATTTAGATGTTTCAGTGTAAAATGTTTTTATATTTAATACTTTAATATTAGTTGAGTCGTATAGTTTAATGATTTATTTAACAATATTTTTATTTCAGTCTCTGCGATATGTATTTTTGTATTTTTTGTGTTGTATTTCCTTATATACTGCCACTGGGTAAGGTCTGCCCAATTGCGGTAAATAAATATACGTATTATATTAACACGGATGGTTATTTACAATTGTAAATAGTAGATATAATTCATAGAATAAGTATTTTAGACTAACAGGTCCATCGTTAATAAATGGTATTTTGATACAAATTAACCAAAAAGTATGCGTATACTTTTGTACGAGCGGTAGAAGTAAACTTTTTATGGCGTCCCGATTCGAATAAATTTTTCTGAAATGGATGGGAATGTCATTCTAACGCTTTTTGTATCTAGTGAACATTGTACTTATACATGAGTTTAAAGGTACATGTATAAGCCTCATCATGTAATGTTTTTAAATTTTGCCATATCAGTAGAAAATGAAAATTTTCCCAAAAAACTACTGTAATGTCGTTTTACACGAAAACAGGTTTTTCTGTAAACACCCTCTGAGTTTCTTAAACTATTCACTCGACGTCTATTGAGGTGTCTAGTGATTTCAAACTCATTTGATTGTCTGATGACATGAATTATAACATTATCCTGATCCCTTGTATTAAAGAATTCCGCAGCATTTATTAAAGTCAGAACGTTTAATTGTGACGACCCGTGGTACAACGCAGTGAAGCAGTGTTAGCAGTAGTGAACAACATAGACTTGTGACAAGTTTTCTCAAAGTATTTTGTATCCCAAGTCTTTATTTTTCTTATTTAAATTTTAAAATGTCTTTAATATTTGCCTCTTTTTTCTTATAAAAGAAAGCATATTAAATTATTTTTTAAAATAGTGAATTAGGTTAAAAATTCCTACTCTTCATGTTATCGTATGTAGATACATAAATTGGCTTAGTGGATAAATAAAAAAAATTCATTTTATTGTAAAATTACTTGCACAGGACAGTTGCACAGTCGCAGATTGTTTTTCAGAGGATAGGGGCCGATGTATTCCCTCGATTAGGCACCCGGCACCGCCAAGACACTACATTGTCGTGCGTTGTTAAACTACTGTTTAAAGGTACATGTATAAGCCAAGTCGAAGTATTAACTAATATAGTAAAATGTGTAAAATTAGGTTTCAATATTTATAATTTTCAAATACGATGGAGAGAGAGGGAGATCGGCCTCTGTACGCTCCCACCCTCCTTGGTTGCTCCAATTCATTTGCATGGTGAATTAAAAAATGGCCTCATTTAAGATAAGTTTGGGAATAGATTATCATGAATCTAATGTGCAAAGATGTCTCGAAACCTATTTTTTGTAGATGCAATGAGAGATAAAAAAGAAGACAGTGACATTGAAAAACGCTACTGAATCCTTAAAGTTAAATGAAATGGTACAAGTATTAGAAGTTTAAGAGAAATATACAATAAATAGCCTATTTAATACAATAAATAGCATACAAAGCATATGCCTTTTGGGATGTTTCCACGCTGGTTTTAGAGGTGGTCGTGGGAATATTCCAATTGGACATATCTATCGAAAATATAAGGTTTCAAAATCATTGGTAAGAAAATATGGGCGAGTACAGGTAGTTGAAAGCCCAAACAGGAGATCTTGAAAAACTTACTATACAATTGGCAAGTATGCTGTGAAAAGGAAAGTGGACGTGTACGTACAGATTCATAACAAAAGTCGATTATATCCATAGAAACCATAAATGATTTTCCCAGAGCAATAGTTAACTGGAAATATTAACAGATATCGGGTATTTCAACACCTACCTGTATAAATCTGATTAGCATTGATATGTGAGTTTCCAAGGAAAACAAGAAAAATGGATCATATGGTTTGAGCTTGACCCATATATGGCAATGAGAGATATCAAATCATAGAGGAAATGGATACAATAAATTAAATTAAACAACAAGAAAATTAAAAAATTTGATCAAGAAGAATACAAAATTTGAAATTTTTCAAAGGTTTTGTGACGAGATCTGTGAAATAAAAAGCATAACAAGATGGTAATAATTCTGTTGATATGTTTTTTATCGTTACCTTTCTTTTGTAAGTAATTAATGTTAAATGAAGTTCAATCTCAGAATCGTTATAGTTATATCTCTCTTTTATTATATTGAAATTGTAATTAATTGAAATTTGTATTATATTATATTGATTGTAATATATTAAATTGTATAATATTGAAATTATAAATCTTAATTCCCAACAAAGCAAACTGATATACGCATTCCGAATTTTAGTTAACGTAGTTATTCCACGTATTTCCCGTTGCGTATATTTTGTAAACGTTTACTCCCATTTACGTTACGGCATTATCTTCTGGGGCAATTCCGGTCAGAGCATTCAAACTTTCAGAATTCAGAAGAGGATAGTTCGAATAATTTGTAAATCTCACCCCCGAAACTCTTGCAAACATTTATTTAAGGAATTAAATATCTTAACACTTCCCTGTATTTATATTTATGAAACTGTCGTGTTTGTTAAAACCGAATTACTGAAGTACCACCCTTGCTGCAACAGTCTCGTTCACGAACATAATACTCGCAATAGGAATAATATTCATCGTCCCAGAGTGTCAAATACTCTTTGTCAAAAAGATCCATATCATTCTGAAATCGTTCTATATAATTCCCTCCCCAAAAATATAAAGGTTATTATGAAATTGAATATCTTCAAATCCGCAGTTGAAGCACTGGTGCAGGAGTTAATTTTTTTTACAATGAAAATGAATTTATTGATTTAAAAAAATGTTAAATCCGCCTTGTAGTTTATCACGTCATTGCTGTAGGACTTTAAAAATAACTTATAACAAAAACTATTTTTTGCATGATTGTGTTGTGTCATATGATTCATATTAATTTAACTTTATGTATACTCAATTTTGGAATGGTTGTGTACATTAATTCTCTAGCATGAGTATGGCCCGGGTTTTCTTCCAGTTTTCCTTCGGGTAGAGGTGGATTTCTTTTACAGGCTCTAGGCTTTTGTCTAGGGGGGCGTTTATTGAAACAAGAACTCCTGAATTTTGTGTTATTTCAATTCTTATGATTTTTAAACACTATCCTCAGATTAATCAATAGTTCGATAATAATTCGTACATGTAAAATAATTTTTTTGTGTTAAATTACAAACATGTGGATATTCAGTTAGTATTATAACACGTAGCTATCTTTTTATCTTATCTAGAAATTTTTGCAGAAATTTTTCAATCCCCCTACCCCTTAGGGCCTTTGATCGGAATTGATGGGATGGTCCCTTGCTTGCTTCCGGAGAGTAAATTAGTTTATTGTCTTCCACGTGGTCACACGCAGTTTGTACTGCTTTTTTGACAATAAATTTGTTGTAGATATCAATTTCTCAACATTTTATAATGTATTATTAATTATTTATGTAGTGAGTATTAATTGTTTCATGTAACTTCCTTTTCCAGAATATATGAAGTATACAATGTGCACGTAAAATATGTTAAGATACGTCAATCATTTTCAACGACTTCTGTGATCATGAATGTTAACGAACACATGTCCTCTATTTTTTTCTTTTCGATCATTATGTGTAAAGAGTGTCAGGAGTCTTAGAAATCGCACAAGGACGTAGGCCTATCCCTAGTATCCGAGATCAGAGTCGATAAAGAAGTGAGTTCATTACGCGGTATCGTATATTTTATAAACGTAAACGAGGAAACTTGCAGACCAAGAAATCTAATGACTATCTTCCAAAAGAATTACGTAAAACGGTCCTCAAGAGGAATCGGGAATCAAATCGTTTCAACTTTTGATTTCAGTAAATTAAAACTCTCCCACCACAGTTTCTAATTATAAAAATAAATGGAAGTGTGGTACTCTTTATAAACGTGAGTTAAATATTAACCCTATCCCAGGACATTCTGTTGTTAAGTTCCAAGTTTTCTATATTTTATTCGATGTGGGAAGTTTCATATTTTTCTTGATTGAACAACCTTCTTCTCGTCTCCAGTCCGGTTCTGGTTTGGAGCTATCTGGAATTGGGAATTTATAAACGCACCTGCGTGAGACGGCTATCCACTGGAATAATAGGGAGTTTGTACCTGCGACCTATCGTATACGCTTCCAACATGCAAGTTGCTTCTGCGCATGCTCAGAAGTTAGTGATACACTAATGCTTCTAGCGTAGTGCATACAACGCCTCTCTTTGCGTATTATGTTAGCGGTACGCTAGAGAGAGAGAGAGAGAGATCATAGCGGTTTGTAGTGTGTATTTGAGGTTATGTTGATATGTAAGGGGGTATAAGAGAGATGTGTTTGTTGTATTGATGTGGTATGAGCACTTGCTGAAGTACTCACAGTACAGTTTACTTGTGTACGCTTGCATAAAAGTAGTTTGTTGCGGTTTACATTTTGTAGTATAATTTGAGTGAGAGGTTCTCTATGCAAAATGCATCGACTACACTAGATCTCGATTTTGTACGGTTTTGGAATTATAAATGGGCCAACGACAATATTCTAAGTCCTGCACTCTTAGCAGTTTAGATTTGTTAAGTTTGCAACGCCACTCCCCTGCGACGGGAAAAAAGCTCCTCACCTTCGAGCGACCAATCGTAGGCAACTTTGAAACTCCTGCCATATTTGGCAGTCTAATAGAAGACTAGTACTGGTGAATATACCCCTATTAAATTGTAACGAGAGAAAATGTTTTATTACGCCGCTATTAAAGAAATATTTCGTAATTTTTTATTATACACGTTTTGGACTTCCATAACAAAAAAATATTCTTTATGTTCTTAACTTCAATAAACTTTATGATACTCTGTATTTAAATGACATTACAAGTTGTTGTCTCACAACGCCGTCCTAGGGAATATAAAATAAATTAAATTTCTCCGTAAAAAGATTTGCTACTAACTGTGAGAAACATTGTTTTTATCATAGAATTTGGATATCATCGCAAGATATCGTATGGATTTAAAAAAATTAGAATTAGGAATTACATATATTCCTAAAATTTATCAACTTTATACAGTGGCGTAAAAAACTAAAAGCTTATTGACATGAAGTGATGTGTATTGTCTATCGTAATTTCACATAATTTGCAATTCTTTTATATTATTATTATATGTCAATCGGAATTCAAGAATTATAGAAAACTATTTCTAAAATATGAATGAATAACACTAAAGGTTAATTCTAATGATATTAATAAAGAAATGAATTACATCTACTAGAAATATATTGGTCCCAGATATAACCCTAACTGTAATAGTGCAACATAAAACAACATGCTCAGAGAATAATATAACAAAAAACTTGGTTTAGATTTCAATAAATATAACAAAACACAAATCACTCTTATTAAACTATGCAGAAATTATTAAATATTGAATTGAAAAGCAATCAATTCTACAAATATTTAAAGAAAACAATGATACGAAAAGCAATTCGAAAATTTCTAAAAGTAAGTGTGATATGATAATACACCATAGCATTGTTTACTAAGCTCATCAAAATATGTTAAGTTTGAATGTGTAAAAGTGTACTTGATTTTAACAAAAATATTGAAATGGATATGTCTTAAATTGGAAATGGATATGTCTTAAATTGTCTAATTTATATCCAAACAATATTTTCAAAGAAAATACATTCATATTACATCTAGATTTATCATATTTTACATTTGCAGCACAATATTTAATAAAGAAAAAAGTTATATGCACAGTCTATCACGTTTAAACTAACAGTATTCATAGCAATAAATTAGTATTCATACCCGTTAGACTTGCTAAAAATAGAAATAAGGATGAAAAACAACATGTCTTTATTACACTTTGATAGTTTTAGGCATGGTAGAATGAACAACAAAATTAGTAATAGTCGTATTACTCTAATGATAATTAATAACCGTTAAAGAGCAAATATACTTTTATTTAAAACAATAATTAACGTATAAATCAGGCCATCTTATAATTTAATCGCATGGAATCAAAAAGTAAGAGCGATAGGTTTTAAACTGGCTGTTCGGAACATTGCTAAAGTAACTGTTCCCTAGATGGAAGGTATGAAGTGAATTTACCTAGTTCAAATCCACTTTTCTTTGAATTTTTTTACTTTCAAACTTTAACTTAGAAGATTTCAACTACGCGGAGTATTTAACGCTCACCAAGTTGTGGATTTCTTTGTTTGTATTTTTTGAGCACTTAAAAGGGATGTTTTGGTTACTTAATAACGAGTACAATACCCGACACAGTCTATCACGTCTTGCAACCGTATAGGGATTGAATTAACTCTGGTGGACGCATAAGTCGTGTTGTCAGCAATTTCCTCCCACGCTTCACATACAACATCCCAGAGCGTATAAGTGGTTTTGGGAGGTGGATCAGGCCAATTTTCGGCCATGACACGCATCATCTCCGCCCTCACATTTTCGATTGGGGCCAGTGGAGAATTTCCACTTCCTCCTGCTCTGCAATCCATTTATGCATCACACGAGACGTGTGTACAGATGAATTATCGTGCTGAAAAAGTACTTCTCAGTAGGATACAATTGCCGCACCGAAGGGATCATAATATCTCGCAACATATGGAGATACTGATACCCATCAAGACGACCTTGTATTCTGTGAAGAACGCCTACACTTATCCATCTCCAACACGCCACAGATACGCGTCCAGATCATACTCTCTCTCTCTCTCACACACACACACACACAATCAGGACAATGGCCGGTTTTACGAGGTCGATATAAGCGCATATATCCGTCATTTGGAGAGGAAAAAACACTCTCGTCTGAGAAAATCACGTTTCCCCAATTACTATATACGTTTTCCTCGGCAAATGCTAACCTATACACTCTATGTTCCTCGGAAAGAGCATCCTTTCTCGCTGCTCTTCTAGATCGGAGTCCATTATCTCTCAGACTGTTTCTAACAGTTCTCGCGCAACCGGGAAAATTAGTCAGGCGTCTTAACTGATCTGAAGAGCGGGAAGGATTCTCCTTAGCCTGGTTCACCAAAACGGCATCCTGGGCTTCGGTAGACACTCGCCACAATCCAGTGCCAGCACGCCTTCCAACCTCCCCAGTTTCACGATATTACCGAACCCACTTGCAAGCAGTTCTCCGACTAACTCCATATTGCCTTCCAACTACCAGGGCACAGAAATTGACACTTTCCACCAACGCAATCATCTTTTCCCTAACGGAGCGCTCTTGATTGACATTGACATGGAAAATTTTTAAAATTATTTCTGGTATTAACTATTACCAGTTAAATACAGCAAAAACATTAATTAAATTTAGAAAGAAATCATTACTACTCACTCTTCTTTCTGCCTTCATTAAGAATATAATCACAAAAGTTCTGAGCGTGGTCCATTACTATTCTCGTTCGTTGCACTAGATCTTCTCGCCGCCACCTAAACATCTATTACTGATCGCAATATTCTCAGGTTACCTTTTCATTCATGATCAGATCAGTGTAAAAGCGTAAGTGAAGATTGGAATGCCATTGATTAGCATCGGCTCGTGCGGTGCGTCCTCCCTCGTACCTGCCAATCGCCCATTCAGCGTTCAACACCAGCCTCCTCTG
>NNCF01126290.1:0-134069 GCA_002313205.1 Laupala kohalensis
ACTTAACGGGTTGTTATAAACAAATAATTTTTTAAAATTGTTATAAACAAAAAAAATTCTAACAGAAATCAAAATTTACAAAATTATCACAAAATATATACTGTTCGTACGTTAAATATCGTAAGTCTTTTATTACTTTTTCTCTCTTTCTTTCCCAAACACCGGACAAAATAATGTTTGGATTACGAGCAGTGATGCACCGACATAAGTTTATGGGCTTAACTTGATCCATACTCCTCAAACTTGTAATCAATTAACATTTTTCCGAGGAATATACTTCTATGATAGTACTACATTAACCTAAATAACTCATGAAAAATAATTCTTTTTCACCATAATTTAACAGCGGAAATACAAGGCCATCATAAATCATGGTGCAGGTATGTACGTTGTTTTATAAAGTAAGCTGTAAACTCAAAATATGTTATATTAATAATGAGTAACTAAACTAGACAATTAAATAACATTTCCATTGATATATGGATCTCATTGCTACTAATTATCTAATAAATTTCTGGCAGTTTTTTATGAAAAAAAACACTAATCCCTAAGAAAATCTAGATAGGACGTACCTCTTTAACAATCAATCAGAAAATGTGACAAGGTCCACCATAAGGTAGAATGAATTTTTGCACCTGACAACGTCGATCATACAAAGTGCACAAAATTCTTCATATCGATGCTTTCCATTGGCCGTTCGGCAACGGTTGACTGAGAAGAAAAGTTTCTCGAATGGTGTTCGAATGGGGACACTTTCATGGGTCGATGCTCAGTTGTTTATAGAAATCAGAGGGTCAATTATATTTCAGGAAAATTCAGTTATTTCTTTACTTCAGATTTTTCATGCCCTACGTTTTACCGTCATGCTATTGAGACATTTATTTGAAACATTGTATTTATTAATCTACTTAGAAAAATTGCTGAACTTATTTGTATTCGTCAATATTACACATTGTAAAACCCCATAATCACAATGATGAATTCGCCTGTGTTCATCGTAAAAGAAGACGAAGGTATTGTAGACTAGCTTTCATATCGCTATTTTTCAAAATAATTTGCACATTTTTCTGAATTTATTTAACCCTTTTGAGAATTTTTGTTTTTGTTTTTTCACCGAAGGTTTTGCCGTCCTGGAAATAACTCTGTGAAAGACCACGACAAATCCACCACCTTTTCCAATTTTTTTTTTGTATTTTAGTCTATAGATATAATATGACTCTGAAGGAACTTACTGAGAGATGAATTATTTTTGTTCCGAACGTATAAAAATAGCATTCATTTTTCACAATATTTCTTGTCGTAGCGTATATTATAAATGTTTATTGTCGAATTGTTTTTATTTTTCTGTTTTGTGTTATAATTTTTTTCCTCTGGGAACCGATTTTTCTTACTGTAGAATTTCAAAATAAAACTATAAACCTGTATTTTCAAAAGGTAAATTACCTCTTACGATCTTTGAAATGACTATATTATTTACTATATAAATTTTGTTTATTTTTTTGACACTGAAAAGTTTTGCTGTTATCTTGTTTTTTTTTCCTGTTTTTCCGTCCCTCAAAATTTTCGAATCTATTATCACCACGAAAGAATTCTTCGAAATATCATTGTTACTTGTCATAAAGGTTTCTACTGCAGTGGAAATTTTCATATAACTCATGTGTTTAAATTTGTGATATAACGTTAGAATGAAGTTTTAAATTGGAACTCCATGAAAACTTTCCCTCTGACACTTCCGTGTCATGGTCCTTTTCGCATATTCGGCAAACTGAGACGGTGACTCTACAATTCATGTCGCTTTGCTTCATTAATCCTATTTGACGCTTCATTTCATACTCTCTTTTTGAGTCGACCTAAAAGAGACCGAAGTTATTGGATGAAAAGTTCATTGAATGGAACAAGAGGCTTTTTTACTATTGTAAAAAAAGTGAAAGAAAACGAGTGGATCCCTATCGTCAATTGATATTTTCAAGTAACTAATTTCATTAAACTAAAGGATGTGCATTCAATACGCAAAATCATCCATGTACGGTAACGTTAACGTACGGTAATATGGAGGAAAGTCTTATTTTGTAATTATGGTTCTACAGACCGCGCCTCATTGCTCTACATTTCACCTACCGGGGCGGAGCTGCCTAGATCTCGGTCAGTAGGATAGACTTACCTCATTACTCAAGTATGGGTCCTCTCCAATTCTGCATGCGTAACGTGAAGCAACAAAACGTATTATTCAACAGCTTTTACTGTGTGAGAAATAAAATTTAAACACGTGGAAAACCTTTAAATAAATGTTTTAGAAATAATATAATATTCCATTAATTTTCAAAATATATTTCTACAATACGAGTTGCTTCCTTTCTTTACAGGACCAATATAAATGCTTTAAATTAATATAATATTGAAAATTTTTAATATGTTTAATACATAAACATTAGATTCGAGGGTTTCACTATTATAAATTTCTCAATCAAATGCTTGTTGTATACAACAAAAACATGCACGGAAAAAAATTACCCTTGTTTATAGCTAGTAAAACTTGACTCCGTCTACATTTCAACGCGTGTTTTACTGATGCAGGAAAACATTTTCTAGTGAACAAGTTTAATTTTTACAAAAACCTCCCGAATTTTAGAACCTCAGATATACACTCGGATATTTCTTCCTTTTTGTTTGACGTTCCAAACGAACACCTTATTCGCCTTCACATTAATACTTGTTACTTCTCGATGCATCGTTCGCACTTGTAATAGCCGTGCAGCAGTTTTAATAAAAAAAACTATTACGATGTGTTTCTACCATTGTAAAATCCTTCACTTCGCCATAAGTTCTCGCTATTGACTTTTCTATCGACTTCACAAACTAATTCCCGATCCTTAACTTTCCCGAGAAAGCACAACTGAGGGAAGAATGAAAGACGCAGGGTCAAATGAAAATTCAGAGAACGCGCGCACTTTTCACGACGCAACGCATATATTTTTTACATTTGTACAATCTTAGTTGATGAGATTTCAGTGAGAGTAATGAAGTTCTGTAAAAACAGTTATAATAACCTGCGGAAGTTTGGGTTAATACATTACGAATCAATCGATTAAATTTTAGAGGGAATGAACTGACATAATGCAACTTTTGTCGGACAACAAAATTATTTATGTTGTGGTATAAGTTGAAAGTAATTGTTCAAATTTATTTCTTCTTTGACTCTTAATATTGAATCCAAGCAAAGGTCGGTCACCAGATGCTGACTTCTCGAAGTACAATGTCTCCTGAGAAAATTACTGAAAATCGATCTTTCTCGGAAAGCCATCTCGAAGCGCGACAATCGTTCCATTCCGCGACCAGCGGGAAGTGATGCGTTTCGGCGCGAGCAGTGACAAGTGACTAAATCCGGTCGGAACAACGGCCGACCGCCGCTCGCCTCTTTTCCTTCAACGTCGGCTGCGTGCGCATCGGAGCCAACCGTCTTCTCTTTACACTGTGGAGGAAACAATCCACTTTCACGGTGGGCTGCCAGCCGGGCGGATGAACGGACTTCGCCGATTCATCGAAATCTAGTTGGTAAGAGAGGCGTCTCGACCTTCTTGGATTGGTTCTTTCCTGCGACGATCAGAGCCCACTTCATTCAAGAGACGTCAGAAGGCCTTGTTTTGAAGGAGCTTCGAGGGGATAAAGGTTAGCGGTGTTTCTAGGGGTGATATCGGACGCCCGGTGACATCGTGTACAATTATGAAGGTTGATGTAACTTTTGCATAACGAACACTCTTCCTAGCGTATACGTTACGTTGATGATGCTAACCGCGTAACGTTCATGGAAAGAACTAGTGTAGTCGATGCACTTTGCATAGCGTACCCTCCTCTCAAATTATAATAAATATTGTAAATCTTACATACTAATTCTATGCTAACGTACACAAGTGAACTGTACAGTGAGTACACCAGTACGTGCTCACACGGCACACACAACCAAAACATCTCTCGTATATCCTCTCAGGCATCCACATAATCTCAAATCCACTAGAATTCGCAATGACCTCTCTCACTAGCGTACCACTAACATCTTACGCAAACATAGGCGTTGAAGCGTACAACGTTAGTGTACCACAAACTTCTGAGCATGCGCAGAAGCAACTTGCATGTGGATAGCATAAACGATAGCTCGTTGGTATGCAAGAACTCCCTATTAAAAGTGTTCACTACGCGCTCTGTAGTTCATAGAAAGAGCTTTCAAATCGAATTTTCGCATACTTAACGATCAGCTAGAGGTTTGAAATATTTCATACGTACTCAAATCTCCTAACAAAACAATAATGTGAATCGTTTTTTCTTAAATTACGTGTTTGAACTATAATTAAAACACGTCAAATATTCCCATTGCACGCCACGCAACACTCTAAGGGAGGACGATATGAGGTATTGCAACTAATAATATAATACATTATTGCATCAAGGATCAGCATTTTGTACGGATTAGCAATTATTATTCTTTTCTCGTGCGATATCATTTTATATCAGCCACAATAAGTTTATCATATTCTCATGAAGGTTCAATGATAATAATCCAACAATTATTTGGTCATTTATTTTGCCTTCGTTTATCCTAATTTAATTTGTTTTGTTATACGTACAGAGAAAACAACTTAAAGCGGTGTTTGATGGAACCTATATTCAAAAAAAGTGGTGGCGTTCGAACCTCTCCCCTGCCCCCTCCCCACTTCCTACTACCCTGCAGTTGTTGCACAGTTGCATACGTTACCCGAAACTTTCGTCAAAGAGCAAACCGCTGGCCACCTCTTACGTACTCCTTCCCTCAGTCACTTTTCAGTTCGATACAATTTATATTATTCATTCTATTATTCATCTCTTATATTTTATTGCATCCTCATCAATATTTTAATTGTTATGCTGACGATTTCCTAGAATCGTGGTAACAATTCCTAGATCAGTATTTTACTTAGACATTTTTTCTCTTTACAATATGATTATTAATTAAACCTTAACCATGTAATATGAACTTCATTACTAAAATGGAAATGGTCGTTTGAACTGCTAACATATGAATTCATAAATCATTTAATAAAGAAGCTCTTTTATATTAATCTTAAAGCTAGATAATTTTATTTTTTAAATTTCAAATGTCTTTTTAATTTGGAACTAACATGTACAAAATCTATACAAAAAACAAAACCATGATATTAAATTTAATTATATTCTCCCTTTTTTTTCTATTTTAATGAACTTGTAAGAATACCCTTTCGTGTAAGAAGAAAATCTACGTACCACATCCGCTACTGATTCCGGCAACGAAACGCTTAGTGAAAACATTAGTTTCATGATTGAAGTACAGGTAGAAAACCCAACATCTCACGTAACACCGGTAATAAACCTGTCGGCGATTAGCGAACGAGCAGATCCGGCCCCACCTTTCCGCACCTCGCCTGCGGATGGCAGGGCATGCGTGTGGCCAAAGCTTAACGCTTCTCCTCAATAAACTCATGACGTCACGCGATTGGAGCATCATAGAGGGGTGTCCATTAATAAAGCGCTCGTCCTCTGAAGTTTTTGTTTTTCTTTAGCACCATCCCTCAATCCGAATAGTTCTTCTTTGCACATCACTAACGAAATGTCAGGCTTCACTGTGTTGGATTGAAGAACTGAAGTTTGTAACAAATTTACTACTCAAAGTCGTTCCGCCACTGAAATAAACTTTTGTTTATTTTGCTTTTTGAAATATACTTTTCTTTATTTATATACGAGTTTATTTCACAGAAATAGTTGTTCTAATGCCGAAAATCGACTCAATATAGCGTTAAAATACAAAAATTAGCACGTCAATTAAATTTTTTTTCGTTGGGAAGTAGGGGAAATTCAGCGTTCTGGTACTGCTAAATTCAACATGATACCACTAATTACAGTTGATACACCTCTCTCTCAAAGATATCCAGTTTTAAAAAATGTATCTGGAATTTACTATTCACATGATCGAGGTTGTTTTTAATTGTTTAGTATCTTTTCTCGCAGATTGATTTTTTCTCCGAATTATTATTATTATTATTAATAATAATATTAATAATAATAATAAAATCTCTTTCTGTTTCCGTCCCTTGTGAGTAGTCATATCAGTTCAAAACAGTAAGGAAACATACCGCGCATTTCAAATGTACGTTCATTTCTCTAAATACTAAAATTGTTATCTATTATTAAAGTTGTTTCAATACTGTAAGCGTTCCCGGTACTTAGTGAAGTGACTTTTTAGTATTTGAGATTTAGTTTACATTGAGTCTCTAAGTGCAATGATTCCGAGATAAGTGATTAATAATTATCCCTTTCATAATAATCAGTTTCTTATCTACAATAGCCATACATTTTTAATTAACGAATTGGTTTTCTACGTTTTGTTGTTTACCTTCTTAAAGAGTGAAAATGATACAAACTTCTATCTGCAATATAATAATATTCATTATCAAATTTGTGGTAAGAAGTGCGGTAAAAAGTTATTCTTAATTATAGGTTTAGGTGACCACTTTCAGGATTTAAAATACTGTACTATAATTATCTGATGGTTTTCTTTGATACATTTGTTTTTTTAATTTTTAGTATCATTCCTTCTTTGAAACGCGCTTGCGATATTTTAAATGTTCTTGTGGGGGAGATACATTAATTTACTGAAAGAAAAAATCACAATACGTGAGTATTTCATTGAATGTAAAATAACTCTCCCAGCTGTCGCTCAGTGGATTGAATCGGTCTCTTTCCTAACACTTCTCACAATTTTTACCTAGTTTGATAAATACATTTTGTGAAACTATGCTGAAATATTGAAAAATTGAAGTTGTCTTATTTAGGAAGACATATGTCACTTGTAGTCACTGTAGTCAATCCAAATCAACCTGTAGTCACTGGGAATAGCCTGAAATTACTTATACTAGGCAAATAATCAAGACATATGTGATAAAGGATTTAATATACGTGACATGTTTTTTATCATTTGTATGTTTTTATCCATGTAGATTGTTATTAATTATTTTAATTAGTTTTCTACAGTACAACGTGCTTCCGGATAGTCAAAGTAAAATTCGTAAATGTTACAAAAACATAAATGTTGTCCTGTTCTTTTTTTTTTCAGAATAAACGATATATAATGAGTTAAATTTCGAATAAAATAGAGTGGCTAAACAGTGAGATAGAGTATGTATATGTACCCTTGGTAAGCAATCCTCCATTATTTGCTATCTTTTCAGGAGCCGTAGCAGAGCGCTAACCCTCACTAAGCAAGCTGACGACAGCACTACCTGGCGGAATGTGGTCTGCTCCGCTTTGCAATGTGAGTTACCATCCTTTCTCATTCATTTTCTGCGGTTTAGTGCGTTTATTTACCTGGTTCTACGATTGACAAGAAACAACGTTTTGAAAAGAGTCATCCATTATCCTTGTTGAATATTGAATAAACACTATCAATCAAGCAATACCCGGTTTGCATGACTGTGAACTTTGGTTTAAGTAAAGTCGGCGGAACCGTGCTTCGTTAGAACAAAAAGATAAATATGTATAGGATACTGAAAAGACAACATTTTTTTTTGGTATCAATGTGCACCCTAGGAAAAAAATCCTGTGATAATTTTTCTGTTGATATATTATTTTTCTCTGTGTTATGTAGCCTGTTAGCCTCTATGAGATAGAGAGAAAGAAAGAACAGTGGTCATGTTTATATTGATTTTGTTAGGAGCCACTTGAATCACTTAGCAGCACGGTAAAACCAAATTTTATTGGTAAAGTCACCCCTTGACGATTGAGTGATACATCGATGATGCCATCTACCTCTACATCCGTCTAGGAAGCACTTTAATAGCAGTGGTGCTGGTGAAAGAACAAGCAAGAACAAATGTAAACTGAGATTAAATCATTTTTACCAGGAAGATATCGAATCTACTAGCTGGGAAGTTAACGTTCCATCCACGCTATATGACTCTCTTCTCGGTAGTTGAATGTGGTCATAGCATGATGATCTATACGCAGTTTTCTTATTCCACGCAGCGACACACGAATAGCCTTATTGTGCGGAAGCTTACGTACTACAAGAGATTATGTCGTTTCTTCCTACCAGATAATCCACCTTTCATGACTTCATCACCTCATGATGCAATCTCTGTAGTAGGGAAACCCAGTACTAGGAGCAACCACACCCGCGCGTGCTCTTACGCGCGCGAAGTCAAGTGGGACAAGTATATTTCCAGGCACGCGCATCGACTTCCATTGACCGGACGTGACGATCTCGCACGCACTAGAGCACGTCTTTAGGTACAACTCGTGTAAGATTTATGTGTCCCGGTAACTGATCATTGGTTTCCTCTCGATTCGAATGACCAACCATCTTCAACTTCAATTGTTGTGGTTGTGTAAGCATTCGCAGCTAGCGTACCTTACGGCGAATTTAACAACTAGGTTTCAGGTTGACGTTCTAGCATTTGCCGTCAGAGCGGAGTGGTAGGGGTCTACAAACTGAGCCTAACTATCACAACTGGAAATAATATCGCGCGAAAATATTAATTATATTTTAAAGAATTAAAAAAAGTATTTAAATTGATAATAAGACAAAAAAAATTCAAGAATTCATGTTTTAGTTCAATAAAAAATTTAGAACATAATCAACAATATGACTGTCAAATGAATATTTTAATATATTAGAACCTAATCAAAAATTATGATTTGACATCAAAAATAAATACTCTAAATACAGTAATGAAGTATTTAGCAAAGTGTTCATTTAAGCACGAAAGAAGAAAAGAATGGACAGACATTATCATTATTATGATCGTATAGCTGCTCTCAGGAACAAAATTACCTTCCCTAGGAAAAACAAGATTAGCTGGACAGGCCATTTTTTTCTTTTGTTCAAGTTTTGTTCTAGGAACACACCGTCGTGCACTGAAGTCGTGAAATATTAGAACGACACGAATATGAACTTTACTCACAAAAATTCTAATAAAATATTTTAGACAGTACAGATGTTTTAATTTATGTGCTGTAAATGCTCTAATTCCGCAAAGCAACCAAGAAATAAGAATCTAAGAACAATGCGCTATAATAAACGTGAGCATGTACAAATATGTCATTCAAAAAATCTACAATACGTATCACGTGTCTGTTATACAAACGATGCTAAATTTATGTCTTAACGTTAACATTCTTTAATTTTTTTCAGAATCTTATAGCCTTTTATGTCATTAGTCGATTAGAGTTTTTATAACGCTGTCTCCAATTTCACTAAATTCAAGTCATTCTATAACGAATTTTCTTTGCGGGACATGTTACCCTACAGTCTTGAAGGTTCCGGTCCAAAAAAAGGTATCATGAACCTTATTTTGCAAATTTATCAGCCTTTTCGTTCCCTTTATGACTAGGCATCCATCTGAGCTCCAGAGTGTTGCAGAGAACAAGGGTTGTGAGAGAATGTATATACTCCCAGACAAGTTTCGAAGATGTCTGGTCAGAATCTAGTGCCTTTAAGGCGTCTTGACTGTCTGAGAGGAGGAGAATGTACTTACCGTAATAGCTCCTCTCAAGCCCCTTTAATGCACAGATAAGGATGGCGTGGATTTCTGCCTGAAATGTAGTACGGTATTCCCCCAGGCTGCCGAAGACTTATTTCCTAGGAGATTTAGTGAACTCCCCAAATCCGGTTCTTGATCCCGCGCCAGACCTATCTGTGAAGAACGCCAGTTGATTTGCGGTACGCACAAGGTGATGGTCCTCGTCGTTTCAGTCTGTTCGGGAACCACGTTAGACCGAGAACGGTTTGTGTAAGAGGGATTCTGTTGGCATGAGATCTAGACTCATGTCCAAAACTGATTCTTTAAGCACTTCATCCTTAATGAGAGTGACCCACCATTCGTGTGTTCCCCTTCCAGTTGCCGGTACTAGCGAATCGGAAGGCTGCCATCCTAGCCTCAGCTTTGAGGTGAATGTTGAAAGGTTAGTTTAGTTTCCAATGTTGCAGTAGGAACACTACGGAACGCCCCAGTAATGCAAACACAGGCCAAACTTTGCAAACTTGAAAGTTTATTCGCGTCAGTTGTCATTGTGCTTTAGGCCACCAGATTACTGGCCCCTAGGTAATTTGTAGTTGGATGACCGCTGCATAGAGCCAATGGGTTATGTGCTGTTTGAGCCCCCAAGCTAGCCCAACAGAGCGTCTGACTGTTAAAAAATGACCACGCTCTGTGGATAATATTTTTGAGAAGATGGTTCCAAGTACGTGTACAATCCAGGGTGACTCCCAGGTATTTAACTTTCTCGTATGCGGTAACTTTTTCACCGTTGAGCCACAAGTCGAAAGCGTCTTGGACTCTCTTTTTTGGTAAAGGAGATTACAACAGTTGTTGGGTTGACTCGAAGCACTACCCTTTCTCACCAGTTGTTGATCGTTTTCAGACCCTCATTCATCAGGTCTGACAGCGTTTCTGGGAATTTCCCAAAAACCACTAGGGCTGTGTCGTCAGCATACCCTTGACAGTAGTAGATAAGCTCTGAAGAAGACCGTCAACCACGAGACTCCAGAGAATTGGTGAAAGAACTTCACTCTGAGGACAGTCCCACGTGGCAATGCTTTTACTTCTTTTGCCGAGATGACAAGATTGGATTTTTCTATTTCGCAACATGAAGTCTCTCGACTTACAAATAGTGAATTCAACCCCTCGATTGCGAGTGGCTGTAACCATTGAGTTATAAGAGGTATTATCAAATGCTCCCTGGATATCCAGAAATGGTCCCGGAGTTATTTCTTTCCGATCAAAAGAATCCTCTAACCTGCTGAGCAGTTGGTGAAGACCGGATTCGCAGGATTTCCGTGGTTGGTATGCAAGCTTATTTCGACGGAATGAAGTGTTCGACAGTACCCTCCTTCAAATATGGCGATCCACAAGCCTCTCCATAGTTTTCAGCAGAAACGATGAGAGGCTAATGGGCCTGTACGATTTCACGTTCTTGTAACTCGCACGCCCGCGTTTCGGTATAAACACAACTCTGCTTATCGTTTAGGCTTGTGATATATAACCATAGGCATTGTTGGCCCTGAAAAAGTCACAGAGATTGATATATAGGAATTCTGGTTCCATTTGAAGGAGGACTGGAAAAATTCCTTCCCCGCCAGGAGCTTTGTATGGTGCAAATTTGTATATTGTCCACTTAAAATTAGTTACGGTGACTATTCGGCTGGCTGACTTCCAGTCCTCCGCAGTTGCCCTGGGCCAGGTTCGACGTTTCTGCCATCAGTTAAGTCACTAACAATACACCCTGGGTAATTTGTCTCTCAAAAAGAAGATCGAGTGTCTCCAGGGCTGTTGAGGTGAATCCACCTGTAGGTTATTCTAAGATCCCTAAGGATTGAATTCTGTGACCGGCAAGGACTTTGTGAAGTCTGGCTGCCTCTACCAGGCTGCTTTTGTCCTGACAGAAGGCTTTCCAGGAGGTCCACTTTGCCTTTTGTAGTCAGAGAGAGCTTCTCGATACTCAGGCCAATTACCAAATCGTTCACATCTGTTGAAAAGTTTCCTTACTTTCCTCCACTTCTCGATATCACGAGACTACCAACGTGTGCGTTGTTGTCTCTACCCCAACTGAAGGGGACAATTACTGTGATGGGAATCCAGAATTGCCTCTTGTAAATTAGAGGCTGCCAGATCGATAACTAGGTACGATTTCACCCTTCTAGGTACTTCAATCATTGCCGCCAGTCCAACCTTGTACCCATTCCAATCGGTCTTCCTGGGGCGCTTGAAAAGTGCTTGTTCATCTATTGCCCGTTATCAGAACATATATCCATGGTCAGAGAGGGAAGGATCAGAAGAGACATGCAAGTTCTCCACAAGGTTGCAAATAGCACCGGTGGAGAATGTGATATCGAGGACCTCCTCTCTCACCCTATTTCTAAAAACGGCATCCTTACGCACGTTTAGGGTAAATAAATTATGAGTTAATAAAAATTTGAGTAGGGACTGACCTCCAGTATTTGTGTCCGTGCTTGCCCGCACTTCATAGTTTGCCAACCAGTAGATGCTGGTCGCCCTTCAGCTTGTTCACCAGGAATGCTAATCCCCAGGATGGTGTTCCTTTACATCATAGGGAAGGTATAAGGAGCTCAAAATCAGGTCTCGATGCAAATTAATACTTTAACGGTAGTGATGTCCCTGGAACAGAATTTCATAAGCGGGAGACAATGTATACCTTTCCTAACCCGGATACAGGTTCTGGTATTGGTGAAGACTATGTTATACATTAATTCTCCCTTTGTTTCGTCTAGCCCAGCAACTCTGTCCTTGTGTAGCCAAGATTCTTGGATGATGCCTAGGTCGATGTCCCTGTTGAGGAAAAAAGTTCAGAAGGCAGCTGAAGCTGCCTTACTGCGTTGCAGGTTGATCTGTAGGATCTTTAGCGTGGTCTTTAGCCTCCAGGATGACTATATTGACCCGCTAAAGACCCAGAAATGCTCTGCAGTTGACTTTCTTCAGAGTGGCCAACTCGGAGCCATCAATGAGAAACACAAAAGTGTAGCAAGAAGGTTCGCTCTTAGTGCTGATTACCTTCCAGTCAGCGACATTGAAGGTTTCGTTTTGCTTGCCAAACATGTTGAGGATTTTGTCCAGATCCATCTTGGCAAGTCCTTTGGGAGTTCTGAGGACTATATTTGAAGACCTCAGGTTGTCCTTTCTGCTCCGAACCTTGAGTTTAGCGTCATCCGAAGAATTTAGAATGTTGTGTGTCTACAAAGTAAGTTACATCGAGATTGGCTATCATTCAAAATGTCGAAAACAAGCAGAATGTCAAAATAAAAAATATAATTTCTAAGAAGTTAAATACTCGTATGCCATAAGGTATGTGTGGTTTTTGCTTTCATGCCACATAAAACCAAATAATTTCTAATTCATGTATGATTTAAGTATGAGTTATGCCTGAGATATGTATGAGTTAAAAAATCCTTTTGTTTCATTTTGCATAATGCAAAAACAATATCAATGGCCAATAACTCTCACATAGGTTAAAAATGTTATGGCGTATTTCACATATCTCTCCATTATTATTTTAATTTTCACCAATTGCTGTCATCATCAAATTATGTTTCGTATAGCTACCCCCAATCTCAAGAAAGGCATGAACGTACTGACACTGTTTTCAAATTGCTGGAATTGTAATTTGGAAATTATACCATACGTTTTCAGGAATCAAATTCATTAAATATGACTGAGACATTAATTTTAATGACAATTGCGTAAACACTACAAAGGTGACTGGATGAAAATTATATTCCAATACTTATTTTAAGAAAGAAAGGAATGCAGCCTAAGGTATTTTTGTTATTGCATTATAGATTTTATTTTGTTTTTCAAGTTTCTGAAAATATAAAATTAATTGAAATTTATCTAAAACATATAAACATCTAAAAGGTAGTAAATATCTTTAATATGTACATGTTGCAATATGAGTAAATTTTCAATCTACAATATACGACGAGTTATTTCTTACTTTAACTACCACCACCCTCCAAAAGGCAACACCCACATACTCTTTGCTTCATTGAACTGGAGGAATGGGTTTTCTGTCTTTCTCTAAAATGTGGCCCAACGTACGCTCAGCAGATTGTACAAGGATACATTGCTCCAGAATTATCGCTTGAAATATCTACTTCTTGACCCATGTTTTCGTATATGGTATGTACATTCTAACGCTTCTGATTTTCCAGTTAACTGTTGTTGAACATACACCACGTTTATCAAGATCGTGAAAATTCCTTCTAGTCACACTAATATTCTTGACATTTTCTGGACAAATTTTCTGAGAGCATTATTTACAAAATTATCAATTAAAATCATATAATAATGACATTTATTATTGACGTCTTGGGGAAGAAGTGCGTTACTAACTAGTTGTTCAAAATATCTTATGAAAACAGTAGAAGATACTATAAATATTAACTATTATTGTAGAAATATATAATTCACATTCCGTTTCTCGCAGAGCAGATGATTACTGAATGTAATCTATTAAAAATTAAATAGTGAGTAAGAAATTATGTTTCACGTTAAGGATAACTTTGAGACAGTTATTAACTCATAGTTAAAATAGTGAACTTGAAAATTGCCTCTATCATGGTGAAGATACCACAACCGTGTGCGTTAATCGAACATGGATTATTTCGGCCAAATAATAACCTAACAACTTAACTATCAGGGTTATTTGTTGCATGTACGTATAGTATCATTCCTGCTTTATAAATATGAATTGACTCTGTATACTAGTAAAGAACTATTGTAATTAATTTTGTAAATCCATATGTGTTGATTCTTACACATTTGGTACTAAGGAAACTAATGAGAGTTTAGAATTCAGTGACACTTGAAATTGAATATAATTTTGCCTGATCTATAATGACGATAAAGAACGGATGTGGCCAAACTTTCTGACCAACGTAAGAAAAACAAGTGATAGTAAATTCTTAGATTGTCATGATTTACTTATTCATCGCGAGTTTATAAGTTACGGCCTATTCACTGAGTTTTAGTTTCAATAACACTTCGTATTCAGATTCAAGAAATTTGTCAATTTTTAAATTTCCGATACGTTTTTAGGACTTGTTTTGAAATTTGAGAATTTTGCATGTACATTACCGGAACCCAAGACAAGTTCTTTTTATAGGAAGGGTTGTCATGAAATTTCATTTAATTTTATGTATATTTTTTCTTACCTTTATCACGAGACGATTTATTGATTTCATACCGTTGATCAATGTGGCAAGATACCGCTTCATGTCTAAAACATGTTTAACAATTTTGAAGTTTTGAGAGTGTAACCCAAAACTTTCTGGAGCGAAGATTGAGCCTCAACCCCATCGTCTTGTTATGCTTATGCTGGACTCGTGGAATCCTCATTTAACGATTTTGAGGCATTTCAGTTATATCTATAACTTACAAGTCAAAGGTGAAGACTATTATGGGAATCTTAATCATCCCCGTACCAAAAATAAATGCATTTGCAATATGTCATGTAAATATTAGAAAATCTAAACTTGAGATAAACCATCGCTATTAATTCCTTTTTATGTTATAGCCATTAATTATTGGTAAAAATGTTAATTATTTACTCTTGATGGAAAAATATTACGAATTACTTGTGTTCCAATTACTATTTTTGTTGTTCCCACTCCGAAAGTAACCGTAGATGATAGCATTAAGTGAGTAAAATATTTCCATATATCTCCGAAGTAAGAAACTGATTTCTTCCTTGTTGTCTTCTGAAACACTATACGTATGTTCTTATCATTGTCTTCTGGAGCACCATGCATATTGTCTTCCGAAGCATCAATCGTATGTTCAAGCACTGTATGTTCAAATTGATTCCGCGTAACTTAAACGAAAGCTCTTGATGGAGACTGTGCTCTGTTGGCGAATCAGATGAGATACACCGGAGCGAGACAAAATTGTCTCGGAGTCGCTGTTCTTCATACACTGCCCATTCGTCCAGGACAGTCGCATCACAAGGATAATTATGCGTGACAGGCATGACTATATTTAAGCTTTAAGGGTATAATTTTTAATAAACGATTAAAATTTTCTTTACAAGACTTTAATTCTCTCAATATCAATTCCTTTGTTCCCACTATTGAACCCATTAGTTCACTAATTACGTAAGTCACAACGTAATTTTTGAGGTGACTCGAAGCGTTACTTTATGACGGTTGTTACATCAACGTATTTTAACAAATGCATCGTTAGAGTTTTTAACACATATGTAATCATTCGTCTCTTAACTTTAATTTTGCATATTTAATAATATGGATAACGAAAAGAAATCTTTAAAAAAGATTCAATGAACACTATTAACCATTATACGGTGTACACTATCTGAAATATTTATCCAAATTAACGATTTGTCAAACAATGAAACAAAATTAAACTCTGAAAAACTAATAAAAAATTCCGTTACCCAAAGAAACTAAAAAATATTGTAATTGATTACGAGAAATTTGACATTATCTTAGACTTTGATTACATGTATTTATTATTTGATTGTATTATGTGCTAGGTTGTATGAAGACTATGTATTGTGCTGTGCATACGATAATAAAACTGGAGTGCAAAACTAAAATAATTATTTATTACGTACGTGTAGAAGGTAATTGGATAAGTTAAACGAAGAATGTTCATTATTATATAAAGATAGTTCGAAAAAAGAAATGTATAAGTTGATACTTATTTGGTGGATTTTGTCTGTTTTTACCGAACTAGTTCTATTTAACAAAAGTACTTTGTCGCTGTTTAAGTGCATTTTAAGTGCAACGTTGAACCGTTTTAATGTAGCAGTTAGTATTTAATAGAAATTACTAAAAATACCTATTTTGTTTCAAAATAATGCAAAGGGTGATCCATATTTTCTTAGAGCTGAAATGCCTGATAGCGAGTGAAAAACCTCTTCTTGTTATTAGTTTTTTGCAAGTCTTAGTTGGCTAACGATTGATGAAGGAGATATTGACGGAAAATGTTTAAGACGAAACATCTTCCAGAAGTGTACTACTACCAATTGAAACAGAAAATGTCTTATGACATAATTCTGCTTTCTGGGTGAGAACATGGCGAATATAAACTTTAAATAGCCATCCTCTTGTATCTAATCGGTTGTGAAATAAACGAAAACACTACATGAAAAGGTTGTAAGATTTTCCAAGTACGTTTTATGTGAAAATGTGTTATATTTGTAAGGCTGCTTTCATTCTTAGGAAAGTTGATTTCTCTGACACAAAAGGGAAAAGAACTCGACTGTACTGGTTTAAGATTTTGTAATAATAATAAATTTATTGTCAAAAAACAGTACAAACTGCGTATGACCACGTGGAGGGAAAAAAAAAACTAATTTACTCTCCGGAAGCAAGCAAGGGACCATCCCATCAATTCCGATCAAGGGCCCTAAGGCAGAGGCGGATTCAAAAAATTCAGCAAAAATTCCTAGATAAGATAAAAAGTTAGCTGCGAGTTATAATACTAATAGAATGTCAATATGTTTGTAATTTTAAGCAAAAAATTACATGTAAGTTATTATCGAACTATAGATTATTCTGAGTATAGTGCTTAAAAATTGAAATAACACTAAATTCACGATTTATTGTTACAATAGACCCGCCCCTAGACAAAGCCTAGAGAACCTGTATGATAAATCCGCCTCTACCCGAAGGAAAACCGGAGAAAAACCCGGGCCAGGATGGGGCTACAGAATTTATGTACACAAACGTGCCAATGTTGAGTACACATAAAACTAAATTAATATGAGCCATAGGACAACACAATCATGCAAGAAAGTACATTTGGTATTTTCTTGAAGTAGAGGAAATTGCTTACTAATGCGTGTAGATATATGAATTCTACTGAATAATTCAGGCGATGTACGACCAAGAAAAGTTTCCGCCCAACGTGGGGCTCGAACCCACGACCCTGAGATTAAGAGTCTCATGCTCTACCGACTGAGCTAGCCGGGCTTGGAAACATCGAGAGAACATTAAGCGTATTATTATCAAGAACTTTATTCAGTTTCATTGTTTGTATAGATATCTTTATCTGCTCGGTGAAGCGTGTCACTCTTCTGGATATCAGCTCATGTCACAAAGACTTCTTCGAGTCATTTTTGAATGGAAATTTCTTTAAATAAAGAAGACGTTATCATAGAAAACGTAGGTTTCACAAGAATGCATTCTTATTTAAAATGCATTTCTGATTCACCGCGTATTTATACATACAAATAGATCTTTGTATCTAAGAAACTAGACACTCTGCGTTAGACGTTGCCAACGTGTGTGGATTCCTGCCAGGCCGTGTTCTGGGCGGATGACAATCGGTCATGAACAACGAGAAGGGCTGAAGCAGGTTTATTTACCCTTCTTATTTAAACAATTTAACTAAGTCACAAGACACGTGTATCAGATCGAAAATCCACTAAAAGAAGGTTATAGCAACTTTTCTACACAAAGCTAAAGACATTTATAAATTTAGTGTTGATTATTATTATGAATTTTCTTCAAATGTGCGAGAAAGTGACAAATACGTCAGTACGGTGTATTTGTGTGTTGTTAATTAAGTTTAGGTTTCTCATCAGTTGAATGAGACGTAGATGATTCATTTGATGGTCAGTGGTGTCAAATGACCGTACAAATTCCTCGCAACATACATGAAAAGCGACAAAAATAAAATAAAAAAAGAAATATTTACATAAGAATATAAGTTTTATATTAGAATATAAAATTCATTAGTCAAAATTCATTGTTAATTAATTGCAAATTATTTTAAAAACCTTAAGGTGGAGATTTTAATATGAATTCCGAAATTAGTTTAACCATCGTTTTTACGAACGGTTCTATAGTTCTTACATACTTATTAATTAATCAATACAATTTTTTGTGTTATAAGTACAGAAAGTAGTATAATAATAATAAATTCATTTATGTTCATCTTTTATAATTTTGCGTATAGGTCTTAAATAAAACTCAATTCTTATTTGCCTATACTTAAGACCTGTAGGCAAAATTATAAAAGATGAATCAAATTGAGGTCGAAAGAAAAATGGAACATTCATTTATGTTATTTGAATATTTGTATTTGTCCTTCAAACTTATACTTGTGTTTTATGTAAACGTACAAATGAGTTTGTAAACCAGTTTTTGACATCGTAGAGTCCCAGATTCTCTAGGGTTCAAAAGGGTCTCCTCTCGCAGGGTGGAGCAAGCGCCTCTGCGGTCGGGCTACGCGTGAGGGGACACTGTAGTGTGTGTAGAAGGGAGCAGTTAACTCGCGTAAAAATGAACGTTCGGCGCTTGGAATTATACACATCTGTATGTATATTGTTGTGTACTACCTTCACATCTCGATATATAGAACTTTTATAATGGTAGGTTTAAGATGAGACAATAGGAAATTTTATATATTATAAGGTATGATGTTTATGGTTCAGTTATTCGTGAGCTCAAACAGTTTTATTTTACAGCATTGTTTCTGTAAAATCTTATTCTAATAAAAGGTGAAGATCATGTATAGATGACGTGATCTTCCATGTTCAAACTTGTCATGAATAAATGTGTCAGAAACAGAATCAAAAACCTGGGGGAGCAAAATTGCAAATGGGGTTATTTTTTAGAAGGCACGAAACACATCAAAGTAAATTGCTGCTACGGACTCGCTAAAGATTTTGAATGAGGCCACTCTTGTTTGCAGGAAGAACTATAAGTTCACGATGTTAAATTTGATATGCTTGCAAGCTGGGAACTGTGGTTCTCCTTTAGCTGACGAACTACACAAATCAAGAATAATTTACTTTGATCTAGATGACCTTTGCTCTCGTAGAGAAGGATTACATTTCAAATACGGTGCTCACATTTGATTAACAGAACCAAATATTAATGGTATAGGTGAGATGTTATTGGCGTGTTCATTAATGAAACAAATATTGCTTGTCCAGCCAATATCGCAACGCCAATCGCGAATCTGGAGGGACACTCAAAATTTGAAATATTTAACATTATCTTTTCACAATATGTGTCTTATATGAGCCCTAAAACGTCATACCGTTCTTCATATTATTCTCTCAAAATAATACAAATATTTCAAACATGTGAGTGTGATGGAAGTATGTAGTGTATTGGGCCAACAATTATTTAACGCTTCAAACGAATCAATAAAATGATCTAAACGTTGTCATTAATTAAGGTCAAAACAAAGCTTCAGACTTGGAACGACGGATTTTTTTTGAACGGCTATGACATCAAGTGAATTGGAAATTATTAATCGACGGATTATTCTTTACAACTAATTAATAAATTTGATTAACTAAATTTACCTAAATAACTAACTAAATTAAATCATTACGAATTTTAACAAGGGTGTTGGCATTTCTTGTTTTAAATATGTTTGGGTAAAACTATATTAAATTCATTATTTTATGTTGGTAATACATCACTACCAACACTCTCACGGGCGCCACTGTTTTTTTAAGGCGATATGCGAAAAGAAACAAGCCGATGCTCCATTCTCTCCCCTTTCGAAATAATGAGCTGAATCTGGCGTTGGCGGGGAGGCGGCGGTGAACGCGAAGGCGCCTGGAGATGACCTCCGGCCTTGGGAACTGAGCAGTGGAGCGTCGTGACCCGGGCGGCACGCGCAGCCGGGACCTGATCCTCGAGCTGCAACGCGCGCTGCGCGGCGCGGCGCCGCTCATTAGACGTGTAATGAGCTTCAACTGTCGATGAAGAGTCGTTCCTTACGGTGAGCGCTATCCTCGCTTGTGTTTGTTCCGCTCCGTTCCGCTCTGGAGTGGGGCATTCACTAGTTCGCTGAACAAAATCGATTCTCCCAAAGAAAATCCTCATCCAAGTTTTAAAAAAATATTTTGATGATTTGCTGTTAAGTTTAACAAATACACTAGTATTATATTCTTACTTTCTGAATAACTTGTATCAGCCCCTACTTTAGATTTGTTACTGATTCGCTGTAGAACAGGGAACCACACCCTAACCTCAAATGTGTTCCCCCAAAATACCCTTTGATGTGATCGTTCTTTTTGTAAGAATTTTGAATTTAAAACATTTAATTCTGCTAAGTGTAATATTTATTAGCAAGCAAATATTTTTATTTCTTATGTTGTAATCGAAATTTTAGTAATAAATATTATGTTTATTATGACATAAAGTATTTTTAATTGGAAATAATAAGAAGCACTTACATTAATTTCATAATCAATTGCGAACAAATAGTCTAGTGCAGTTAATTTTACCATTGTATCAACAATTTTTGTTTTAGTATCAGAAATATTTTTAGCTATCGTTGACTAAAAAGATTTATTTTGTGAAAAGAAAGTACGTCAGGAAACCTATAGTGCAAAGTATGGCCCCATTTCCTGAGTAATAGAGTAAACTTGTAATTTTTATGGTTTATATTTCCCATTCTTGTGAAGTGATACTTCTGTCAAACAATTTTATTGCGAATTATAATGAATGAATGAATTTATTCATAATCGTATAAAAAATGAACGATTTGCTCCAAAAAGCTAGAAGTGTTTGTTCTATGGATGTAGATGTTATGAAAGTCTCGTGTAAAAATTTTGATAAAATTTGTTTACTGACAGACCATTACGATGTCTGGCAGTATATATTACTAAATCAACTACGAAACGTGTGTGAGTAATATTGATAGTATATGTTCCAATCTATTGTAAAAAAGGGGTTAATTTTTTGTACTAATATGAAATTATTTGTGTTTGTAACGCGTCAATAGTGCAAAAAAAGGAACCCAAAATTTAATTCCCAAAATTGTGGACTGTGACCATTCTTCTCTCTCGTACGAGGAAATAAATAAGTGTACAAATAGTAAAGCGTGCAAACAATCCATCTGCAATGGCTCAGTACCATAAAGGAGAGAATGTACCGTAACATGATACTTCTGGACAAGAAAAAATTATGGAATTGCTTCCGCCTTCACTTGGTGTATCACGCTCTTGGAAAATCACGCAGCGATAGGATCTCCCGGACTTTATGTGCTTCTTTAAATCACTCACAGAGAAGTGTACGCCTGTTACTTTGACTTCTCTGGAGTTCAAAGTACGATATTAATCGAGACAAATCTTGAGTTCGAAATACTTCACTTTCCGATTGCAATGTTATACCACCAGTGTTGATTACACTGGCCGCATTGAGCATTGGATCTTTGAAACTGAAACATCACTTGTATGTTTCTTCTTTATATCTGAAATAGTGAAATAGAATATGATAACTCTACCGTGTTGGTGCTCAGTATGATAGAAAACAAATTTGAGTATGAAGACTACATTTAATCTCAAAAGTAATCATATTTTTAACGACATGACAATTCCTTCTCACGATTAATGTGGCAATTCCTCACTAAATACTTCATACTTCTCTAATTACTTCGATTTAAAATTGTATTGTCGCTATCGAAACTACCCTTCACTTGCCCGCGATATGCCCTCACGAGTAAAATGACCGCCACGTGTAGCTATGGACATCATTGCATAAAGTATTTCTAAAAAATGTTCATGGTTTTCGGTTTCAACTGGGGTAACCCTTGGCGTACTGCATAGCGAACTTGCCTTCTACCTCATGTGACGCTGGTTCAAAACGCTGTCTGTTCAAAGTAGAATTCGCTTTGGTGGACGAAGCGGGTTCGTGGCAGGTTTTCTCGTGGTACTCCCGTTTCCCCTGCCATTCATTCCACCACAACATACACTCATCATCATTCGCCTCATTCGCATGTAATCCGTCATAAGGAGGCCGTCTGAGAACAGGCGGTGGTCGTGTACAGAGGAGCCTCCACGCTGTGCCATCAGAGCAACGAATTCTGTTACAAGTCCTCTGCTCCAAAAGCAATTCTGACACGATATCATCATCGTCTTCAACTTTGTATGAGACTGGCGTGAGAATCTGTAACGTGTTCTGTGGTTAGGGTTAAACTCATCTGTCCGCTTCTCGCTTTCGGTTTGTGCTGCTGGAAGGGAGCGTCCTGCGCCGGGATGCAAAATGCACGGACACGCACGCACGTGCCAACGCGTGTGTCACGCCCTCCGCAGCCGTGACGAGAGAGTCGACGGCAGCGCAATTCCAGAACATATGGTTCGACAGGGAAAGCAAGCAACGAGGCACTCTTCATTGCGTTCACTCTTATTTTCCTCGGTCACAAGCAGGTTGAACCGCCGGGAGGATCTTGAAGATTTTGAGTTTGATGCCCCCTCCTCCCCTTGTTCAACATTTTTCACTCTTGCTCCATTAAATAGATATATACAGTTAATATACGTACGAAAATATTTCAATAGCATTTTCTAAGTACACATTTAGTAGGCTATCATAGTAGTTTGTAAAATGGGTTGCTACCACTACAGCATGTGGCGGTAACGCCCATTTACCGACAATGTACTATCAAGACTAAAATCTCCGGGTGGGACCATTCCTCTGAGCCAAAAATATGGTTATATTTTCCCTTTTGACATCTTTACAATTTTTATTAATTTGCAGTTAAAATTGTTATTCTTTTATCATCATTGGATAAACAATATTCTCTCATACAGAAATTCTATTTGATAATTCTGTCACGCACAAATTCCGATTTTCATATAGTGCTTATTATTCACGTTCCTATTGTATTTTAGAAACTTTGTAATATTTAATGGTCATTTTTAATTTTTTCCGTTAATAAACATACCGTTTGTCTCTCAACTTCGAATTTGTTTATATAATTTCTATTTATCCGGCATAGTTCTCGGCGAATAGTACAACTTGGGTTAAAAATAAATTTAACAGTGCAAATAATTCATCATAATTAATAAAGTTATTTTGAATCAGTAGGACTGAAGAACGAAATACAATTTGGAAAATTAGCATTTTTACGCAAAAATTCATGACAAGAATTAGGAAGAAATCATTATATGATTGATGGTTAGAGTAAATGTAATTGTTAGATATTAAATCTGAAGGCGTAGTAATAGACATCTGTAATACAAAATTTTTAAGAAAGAAAAAATGACTAAATGATACGTACAACAATAGCATAAACAATCGATTTAATCACTAGATACATAATTACTTACGAGACTACTAATTTATTTCGCAGACAAAATGTCACCAACATCATCATCTTTAGAATTGCGCTATTAGGGCCCATTCCTCAAAATAATGATCTTTATTTTCTGTTCCCATTGTTTGGGCGCGTTGATCACATAAGAATATATCCCATTTCTATCTTCCGAAAGTTAACAAACTTATTTTGAACTCGTTTTAATTCAGTTCTTCTTTTACTATTAAGAGCTCAACATTTTTCATTTCGTCCCTAAAGCCACTGCTTCCTTGCCAAATGAAACTTAACTGACGGAAATAACACAGGGTAGTATTCGTTCTCCTTAAAAATGAATAAAAACGAGAGAAGATAATTTTAATTTCTACATCATTTTAAGAGTGGGCTTAATTATCCGATTTTTCCCCTAATTTGTTAATTATTTAATTCATTCAAACCGGCTAATTAATGATTTCATCCTGGAGAATGTTACATCTCTCATTTAAAAACGAGGAATGGAAATGATGTTAGTCGTTATCGCAACCAAATTAGAAATCTTTCCACGATCTAATGAAAATCTAACTTAACAACATAAATATGCTGATGCGTAAAAATATAGCTTTCATTGTGCCAAACACTCATGTTAGCACTAAAAAAAAATACTTTTTATAATAGGGGAAATAGGGGAAATATATAATATAGATTAATAGGGGAAAATGTATACCCAGTAACCGTGATCGTCTAGTGGTTAGGACATTGCGTTGTGGTCTGGTTCGAATCCTGGTCACGGCAGTGGAAACACTGTCACAGGGAGAACATTTTTTTATTTTTGCAATAATACCATACTTTTGGAAAGATCTGCTTACTTAGTCTTACCCCTCCTTTTCTTGCACACTTCTTATCTATCGTTATCTAATCTCCTTGTTTTTAAGTAACTTTACAGGTGTTTCTTATCAGCGCCCTAACCGCTTTAGATTACTTATTAGTTCAGGATGTATATTTCTGTGATTTCGTAAACGTTCTTAAACTTATGAAGATGTGATCCTCAATCAATTTTTTAAAACAAGAACAAAATTACAATAATTTTTGCGATTTTTATTTAAAGAATGATTCGAGGTATTCAAACAACCAACAACGAACATGTATGTTCCCCAATAATGTTCCCTTGTTGAAGTGATTCAGAATGAGTAAGAGTGAGGTTATGAACCCTTTTTTATCTCTTTGCAATTTCCGTTGTTTGCTCGAGTCAACCCTTCTCCTCAAGGTTAAGGAACAAATTTTGACTTTTTATCGTAAATTGTGTGGTTTTGAAAAAAGGGGATATTTGGAGTGACCTGAGTTAGTCCCGACCATATGTAATTCTGAAATCGAAAGTGTATTAAGTAGCAATTTTATTGCGGCAACATCTTGGGGACATTGATAGAAAGGGCCATATATCTTTAGTTTCATCAGAAAGTACTCGCGCCCTACTTTTATTTAAATAAAGAAATTTTAAAATTAGTTTTTCAAAAATATTAGAGAAACAATCAGTCATAGTGAAGCAAAAACGGTTTGTGCCCAATGAAAATACCTAAAATATTTAAATTGAAATCAGTCAACAAATAAACATGTTACGGCAAAAATATGAAAATTGTCTATTTTTGATATTGTTATAATTTTACTAAAAATTATTAAAAATAAACACCATGAAACGTGCGATTTGTCATGCTTAAAAGAGTGTAAAAGATGAGCGCTGTAGGTGCAATAGGTTTTGCAAAATCGTATTCATTTATTTCGCCAGGGGCGAGAACCACCATCTTAGCACGGCTATAACTGTTTATAAAAATGGTTTGGCTAAATGCATTTTAAAGATAAAGAGCTTAACTAACAATCTGTGGAAATAAATATACGATTTTTTTAGAAAAGGCGCTGAAATTCTATATTTAGAAAAAGAAATTATTGACCCTTTTTTATAAAGAAATGAAATATATTTGTTATTTTTAACCTTTAATTAGACCTTTTCAGTAAAAAACTGCAAACGCTGATTTGTAAGCACTAACTTTTGTGGCAAATAGAAGCCAAGTTAGCAATTTCCTTAAAAAATCACAGAGCTGTTATTTATAAATATTATGAATTGAAATTTTTAATGAAGATTCACTTCATTAAGATGATTCCTAAGAGGATGACAGCCAAAAAGAAAATGAGGAAATCATCCAAATTAATAAAATACAAAATCTTTTCTAACGTTTAATTACAATTTATAACAATAAATCTTATTAAAAACAGTCAAGGTCAATTTCTACTTAACATAGTAATGATCCATGTTTATTTTTTCGTGGAAGAGACCAATCAGAGGGCAGACGCTTCCTGGTTCCTACCGTGACCGCAAATATCCTCCTGGGCAATGAACCGACCAATCGCCATGGCAAATTGTCACAGCTGTCGACAACTTTTCTCAGAAATATTTAGCTGCTACATTTCATTTAAGTTTCCAGATGAGCAATTTGTCATCTATTCTCGCTGTCTTCCTTTCCTACCGGGTTTTAATCTATTCTACCCGTTTATTTGCATCTCAGAGACGAGCAGACCATCTCAAATTACTGCTTGGCGTATTGTGTTTCCATTCATCGCAGTGTTTCTTGAATGTAATGAAATAAATAAGGATTTATCTTATCAAACTAGCGCTTAGAATTCGGAGGAATATATTTGGATATTACTCATAAGTGTATATAAAAACAGTGTTTATGCAAATCCACAGTTTTTTCCGAACTTGAAGTTTCTTTTTCCTCGATTTCTATAATATTTTGATGACCCACTCAAATTCCATATTTCCGTCCTTTAATGCATAATTTTAGTATTTGTTCGGGAAAATTGAGCACTTGACATACAAAATGAAAGGAAAATTAATGTAATTTCGAAAAAAATATTTCCGCTTAAAAATAATACTCTAATTACTTCAGTGACACTTGTATGCAATCATTTCATTATTTCAGGAATCGCCAGATCCATTCGCTGTGTAACAATACTTTTCACTTGGCAGATTTTTCTCCAGATTTCTTCTAATTGGTTCAATATTAATCAAATTGATTGTATTGTTCCTTTCTTGCGCCCAGATGTAGCTTATTTTTCTTTATTTACCTGTAAGTAACTCTTTGTTTTTCTCGAATTTTCATCCAAGTGGGGAAGTTGGTTTGATCAGTTAACGTCATTGAATCTGTAATGGGAAAGTTGCAAGGGTTCATGACACTTTTGTTAAGTAATTTTCTTCACCGCGTCTTTCCGAGGTCACACACGTCCTATTGCATCCTATTGGCCACACTGCATTTCTTCCTCTTCGACATGTGAAAGTCGCAACCCGCGAAAAGCTTAACTGCTTCTGAGGGGGCAGAGGCCATAAGAGAAGAGCTCTCGTCACTACTGCTCTCTGCCGGAGAGCAACGAGAAAGTAAGGGCGTGGGCGTGCGCGGTAGACAATTGAACATAGTTGCCAACTCCGCAAATATTTTCACTTAAATTCAAAGACACTCTCAACATACTGATATATATGATCGGTTCCACAAGATTCGAAACCGGTTCTATTTCCACTTTGTTTCCGAGAACTGAAAATTCGAAAACCCGATCTTTTCTGTTCCGACTCAGAAATGTTTTCGAGTTTGTTTTTGTTTTTTTGGAAAATATATTTCTAGTATTCTAATTGTAATAAGTGAAATTGATTATTATCATTGTTTACGTGGAATTGGTGATCATAATCATGTCTGAAGATAAAAATAATAATTATAATGTCATATTTGCAATCGTGGAAGTTACAAAATCTGTTTATAAAAATCTAATATGTATTAATTTTAAAAAAGACCATCACGATGTTATTCCAATGAACTCCAATTTTTTGATAGAAATTGGATGTTTATCTAGAGCTACTAATAACAGAATTAATAATAAGGCATTTGATATTCAGTTTCTAGCACAGACGCCAGAGTCGGAAAACATTGAAATTTAGCTTGGTTTAATGATTAAAATTAATCGAACCGGCTTAATTATATATTTATAACACGCTCAAGTAAGTGGACCAAATATACGTTAGCAATGATCCGTTTGCGCTGACATTAAAAAAACAGATGTGTGATAGTATCTTTTATTGTGGGGCTTTAGTATCCCATGTGATCGTAAGTTAAGTTAGTCTTATACTTTTTTAATTAACTTCCTCGTATTCATGTATGTGGAAAATATGTTGTTGCTCTCTTTTTGCAATAAAATCTTGTATTTAACTTTTTCTCAATAACACTGTAATTAATTTGTCCAAAGTTTCTGAACCAACCGTTTAACCTTATTTTTCTAATCATTCTCTGTGAGATAAAAATTGCGCCACATGACCCGAGCTAAGGATGATCTTATCGTTACGAGTCACGCTTTAAGTTTCGTTATGTGCAAAAAAATCTCGGTCATGACCTTCCCTATGATCTGCGTTTGAACATGCTGAATCAGTTTACATTTCATAAATGATCCTTGTCTCCTGATATTAAGAAGAATGAGAATATTTTTTCTATCGAAAAAGTACATTAAAAAGATTTAGGAGAAATTCGAAATTTCTAACCTTGTGTAAAATTTACGAGTTCAAGTTTTACAGAACATAAACACTTACAGGTATCGGTCTATTTTTGGCACTGATAAGAAGGATCTCTGCAGCGTGTGTCGGCCGTAGCTTAACTTATCTTGACTGATAATATAAAGGACACCATGACTAATTATTTTATATTTTCACTAATTTACACTTAACACCCGATTACCAATTATTGAAATTAAACTTAGTAATTCACAATTGTATACATTCATACAAAGTCATACTACTTACTGTTTTGACAATAAAGTTTATTTTTTATTTATTAGAATTTGACGTGCCTATTGGTTGCTATCGCGATAGAATGTGACAATTCGATTTAGAATTCAACTCAAGAGAGTATAAGGTGTATTAAGATTTTCATCCCAAATAAATGTGGATAGCTGGGTTCTTATGGTATTTTGTGGAAGTTTCGCCACTCCTGTACTCGTGTAATACTTAAAATTCGTGATGTCATGTACGTTGGCAATATTGCAGACAACGTACGGATAAGTGAAATCGGGGATGAAAGGGAGCAGAGGGTGAAGAGGCGTGTTCTCAGGAAGATCGGTTTCCACAACTTCCGGATCGCAGTTAGCAATGTAATTCCCATTCGCTTCACGACTACTTATCTGATCAAGTCAAAGATAAAGGCGAAAGTACACCCATAATTTCCTTTGGCTATGTCTGCTTAGGTTGTCTATTATAAATTACATTAATAAATTAATCATAGTAAGATGATAAATTGAATAGAGTAGCTACCTGATTTCCACTCATCTTAGGTAGAATAGAAAAACTGATATCTATAAATCTTGAGCAATATTATTGGTAACTTTCTTCTTATGAAAACTTAACTTTTTTCTTGTGATGTAATGTTGGTAGTATGTTATAATTCTTGTATTTTATTAATTTTTTCGAAAAATACGATTTTTTTCTTTACAAGTTTTAATTAGATTTTACATATGTATACCAATATATTCTTCAATGCAATAATCGGAAATCATTAAAAAATATTTCCATGCAATTTTTGGAGTTTGTATTTGTTTAACATATTTTATTATTTCTGGTTATTTTATTTATTATTTATGTTCAACTATTTGATGTATTATTTTATGCATTATTCATTTAATTCGTATTAAGTGTGCTACGGATGATTGTACATTATTTTTAATAAGATATACTTTATGTTAAATGTGTTGATTACAGTGTTCGTAAATTTCATTTTTCTCTGCCACCATACTACATTCATTTTAATAAAATGTTATAAATGTACTTTAAAATTTTCATTGATAATCATACTACTTTTAGAGGATAAATTTGAATTTCCGGAATGGGTAAACTCAAAACCTTGAATATCCATCAACAAAAGGACGATACATACTTCATGTGCGATACGACGTGGTGAAGGAAACACTAAAGATGGAAATTATAATGTACTATGGCGCCTAAACATAATCTAGATATTTAAAAAGATGTTCATTATGCATTATATTAACATTGTGTACATTCTCGGTGAACCTATTATTCCAACTGTCTTTCTTAATTATGTTGGTTTCCACGTAGTACTAATAAGCACGCACTACAGTTTATTGTTTTTCAACCCCATTCTGTGTTGAAGTTGTTTGTTTTGTTTATCATCCGTGGATTGTTTCACTATTGTCTGATAATGGACGACTGTTCTTTTTTAGACATTCTTCTCTTTTATGATCAGTCTACTGAATATGACAAACATTTTCAATCAATGGGGATTTAAAAACGATTACTTTCTCAAAAAGATGGAAAACCGGTCGCGCGTTGCATTATGTCACGGGAAATCAGCGAGTCCTATATAAATAATCGGTATGGTACGAATGAGTCACACTCTTAACTCGAAAACTTCGTATCGAACATCACTGCCATTGGTTTCATGAAGTGAGTAACAAACCGCTGGCAGTGAGAGTGGTTCTTCCGGTGTCCACTGTAATAATTGGCAGTGTTGGAAGTGAAATAGTTGTTTACATAAGGTCATGGTGCGAGTATTCGGGCGACAGAAAAATTTTACAAGTTGAAGCACATTTATTAGAAATAGGGTTAACCAACCCCGGTGAAGAATGAAGTACTGACGCAGATAAGGTTTTTATGAAGCTAACTTTTAACACTTTTACATCCTCAATAAAATATAAAAGCATGGTAAATTACTAACAAATACCGAGCTCATATTTGAATGATAATAAGTATTACATGGTGGATCTCGAACACACCATTCACTTGACAAATTATCCTGAAAAATAAAACCTGTCCGTAGTTAATTTTTTAAAATAATTGTTCATTTAATGCTGGTATTTTAATTTAATTGGTTTGGTATTTCAATTTAAGTTAAATGATTTAATTTTTTGTGGGGCTTTAGGGCTCGTCGACATCGAGGTTATTAGAGCCCTTAAAAATGATTTAATTGGTGCTGAATTAATATTGAAATAAATATTTTTAATAAAAATAAAATAAAGTTTATTCGAGATATTATTTCATTTTCACCTCAGACTCCCTCTTTAGCATTAGTCGTGATTGTATTTTTCTTGAAACTCTGAATGAAATGGTGTCATTTATCTAATGATTATGAATGTTTAAGAATTATTATTTGATAATTGTTCCAAATAGAAAAAACACGAATATTTTAATTGCTCAGATACAAATACATGTGTCGGAGGGGAACTCTGATAGGATTATTGTTTTTGTAATTAAAAGAGATCCGCTTAGAGAGACTGTTTTCCGCCACTAAAACCTTTCTTGGACTTCCTACTTCGGTGGGAGCGCCGCTGCTTTTCTGCAACGTACACAGACCCCCTCCACCGCCACCGGAGCCCGCTGCGGGCCGGTCCTACCAGCAATCTCTGTGCTGCAGCCTCAACCTCCCATCGCTGCTCCGCCCTGGCGGATGCTCATTTATATTTATCGATAACGGGATCTTAATGCCGAGCCGCATGCGAGCATTGCGCAGCCATCTCAGCGGACGCTGCCCCCGGCATCGAACCGACGTCCTTCGCACTCGGAAGTCTCCAGTGGCTGCTTCTGACTGCTTGTCGTAAATTACTCTGTAGTTACCAGACCCTTTAATTTTATCGTTTCTATACACACTTTTTTTTACTTTATTTTAGTCACTATTTGCTGAAAGTATATGGTATACATCTGCTGGAACTCAGCTTTCGACCAAGATATCGTAACTTAGTAATTAAAATCGAGTCAGGAGTTATGTGAATTTAAGGTTAAATTAGGTAAGCTATTTGATTTTCGAATTGTGTAAAAATCAATCAGAAGAAGTCATTAAATGCGTAACATATTCAAATTGTAACCCACTATTGGGCTCCCTTATAAATGTTTGGTAATTTAGCTGATAATGGGAACGAAAGTAATTACACGAACGATAATTTCTCATTTAAGGCTCATGCATCCTCCCAATTCTTATTCCTAAATTTTCACTGTTAAATTCGGAGTCGCATGTGTTTGTATCCCAGATGTGTGCACTATTTTGTTCCAAATAGCTACTGGGAGAACTTTAAAAAAAATTGTAATAAACAATCTACGTAAAGAAATGCATTGAACAAGGAAAGTTCCTATGGTAATTCAAAAGAAATAATCAATGCCATGACAGCAAAAAAACTTTAAATAACAATGTAATGGTGATTTGAGGCTAATGTTTTGACAGTTTTCAATTGTATCTTGCAAATTCACCATGAACAGAAAACAAAACTCCACATATAGTTGTAAATCCAAATCAGAAAAATAATGGTGTTAAAAATAGACAATAAATATATCATATTAGTAAATATGATTTTATTGTAAATTGATGATTTTATTGAATATATAATTCCATGACTTATCATTTCTCATACCCACTACATTATCACACACATCACATGGTACGATGGGACAGTGGCATATCACGTGTCATCATTTCGTTTCTGCTTTATTTCATTAAGTCAGTTCTCTTTACTGCACACCCTACATCGGACTTATGACCTCTATACGTACGTTCAGTCACTTCTTCACAACCAATGAGAGTAAAATCCTTTCCTCTCATGTAGGAGAGCCGCGAAGAACATTCTTTACAACCAATCAACGCAAATAAGCTGATGCGCAAAATAGTTCTTTTAATGTAATAGAACACTTGTTAGTAATTTTCAATGAGTTTTTTAAGCCTTTCGATATAAAAGAATTCGCGGTAGCCGTGATCGTCTAGTGGTGAGGACATTGCGTTGTGTAGCCCAGGTTCGAATCCTGGTCACGGCAGAGAAATCACTGTCACGGCGGGAATATTTTATTAATGTACGATTACAATAGTTTAATCACTGAAAGATTTCCTTGCTTAGATTAAATTTACATAGTTGAATATTTCGTATTTCATCTCATTATTTTACGTAATTTGACGCGTGGATCTTATCTGTGACTTGTTACCTGTACAGAGAATTTTTCTCCTTTTGTGATAGAATTTTTCTCCGTGTAAGATTTGCGTAGTGAGACAATAAATATCATTTAAATTCATTTTCCACAAACGATTCGTGGTTTTTTTCTGCTCTGATTAAGTGCTGAAATTGGAAGGAGAAATCCATCAGTCCTTCCAATTGAGAGGTTCAAGGAACATGTCAAAGTGTGAAGCGTAGTTTCCCGTTCCCATATCTCCTTCCAATCAGTTATACTTACGTCACAGAAGCGACTGAATCATGGAACACAATAGTACAAATGATTTATTGTTTGTTCTTCTTTATATTTTGTACCATAAAGTGTTAACATTCTTTCTTATATGTTTCAAAGTTTCGTGTTTCAAGTTCTGTTTGTGCGGCATTCTGGTTTTCTTGAGTAGCTGTTGATCCACAATATCTGTAGACTTCGGGTCGCATCCGGTCAGAAGAGTAGATTTTACAAGCTCATTGGTTGTCTGGAATCTGGACGCGGGGGAAGGTCTGATAAAAACCGTTCGCGGCCGCCACCCGGTTTGCGGACCGTAGTTTCACGACCCCTGTCGTAGACGAATCATTGTGAGGGTTCTAATGACCTCGATGTCGGCGAGTCGTAAAACCCCAATAAAAAAATTTTAAAAAATGAATCATTGTATCCTTGCTAAACATTATGAATATACTACAATTTGTGACTCCATGTATCAAGGGCGTCCATAAATGTACGTATGTTAGGTGGGAACAACAGGAACTGGCGTCCGGTAGGCCGCAGATGAACTTTTTTCTGAGTCTACAGGGGGCCTCCACCTGTTCATTGACTCAAAGAGCGAGCTATGTGAAAATCTCTACTTCATCTTAATTAAGGAATATCATAAATACACCATACTTCAGTAAAGTTTAAGACTTTATTCCCAAAGAATTTTTTGTTGTTGTTGTTATTTCGCTTCCTCAAATTCCGGGTGCGGTAGTAAAATGGAAGCGTCTGACCTCAACACGCAACTTGAAAGATACCAAGTCTTCCATACATCTTTCTCAGATGTGATTCCCTCTCTTGCTACACACGAATGTTGGTCCGGCTCCTTATGGGTCTCAGTCAACTCAACATCTTCCATTCTCAGTGCCTTCCTTTAAAAGTGTAATGTGGTAGAGCAGTCGTAAGTTATTCACCGTCATTTCTGTTCTAAGCGGATTGCCTTTGAAGCCACACTCGAGTAAAAATTTGGCGGATCCTTACAAAATAAACCGAAAATGAGAAAGGTGAGTATCTTTTTAAATATTGTATCCAGTATTTGTAAAAGGTAATGATTGAAAAGAAATCGAAAAAATGTTATTAGTATGGTCCCAATATGCATAATATTTTTAAACAGATACAGTCTTGATCTAAGAAGATACCTTATTTATATTTGTTCTAAATACGTTCATTTTTCTAATTCATACAATATACAATAACCATGTTGAATCGCTACAGAAAAAAAAATTTTTTAAACCGATATTCTTTCAGATTTAGCCTTGATTATCATTTTGGAGATAAAAGAAGATTTTTGACGATGAATAGCATAGTTTTCATTTGTAAAATACTGGAAGTTTCGATATCGCTGCTACATGAATTACCTTTCCAGGCACACATCTTCCGGCTTACTATCTACCCCAATCACCGGATCGTAATCAAGAGTATAACTGAAAATCCCAATCATTATCTAAAACTTTTAGGATATCGTGAACACACACATATATACACATTTATAATATTTCATTGGTTTAATAAAATTAAAGGACTTAAGTTAAAGGAAGATAAAAGTAACGGAAGTTAATAGATGCGATGATTTTATAAATTAACTTAATAGTTAAAACGATAAACAAAATGTTAACTTCATTAATTAACGATTAACGGACGAACACTTTTCTGTCCAGCTATGCGTCTTGTCAGCAATCTGAACGTTTTCATAAATCGCGACCGTATAGATAAGGGTTCATGTTACAGAACATGTGAAATTATGCAAAATAAAAATGGAAGGTGTGCTACTGAAAACGACAAGATTTATAAAAGTAAAATATATAATATGACCTTCTTTGGACGAATATTTATTGTGATTTGAGTAAGGTACCTTTGACCATAGGGAAGAACACTATTTATAAGATTGTATAAGTTATACTATGAGGTTATTCGTGATTCGTAATAATTCTTGAGATAGAAGAGGTATTTTTTATTTTTAATGATGAAGAATACTTGATTTGATCTGCATTTCAAAGGATTCACCTTGCATCATTATAATTAACCGGATATTGATGGGTTTAATGGTTCAAGTTGAACGATAAAGCTGTACTATGGAAAAATGAATAGTAGTGTAGTTGCCTACGTAATATTGGAAATGATTTGCAAGAATTTCGAAAGTAAGATTAGTGAATCTTCTACTACTTTGCGGAGCATTCAGATTATGTATGTTGAAATTGTTTAAATATAGTCACAGAATGTCACAACTAAGATCAATAAATTCTAAGATCAAGAAAACTAAGATCAAGTATATGAGAAAAACGAGAATACTTGAACATTTTTAAAACAAATATTTTGGCAAGTGAGCTCAGATATTTTTCGCAAGAAATGTTGCATCGGAGTTCAACGATATCATGAGAGTGACTGCATTCGAGTGCGCAACGACCGAAGCATCTGAGAGTAATTCTTTACTTCAGTCGTCCGTAGAAAGAGAAAATGCTATTACTCATTCTATTTTACTTCCCTTGACCTTAATCTCTTGGATCCTACCTTAATCTCCGTGCGACTTTGTGTTTGTTGCATCCTAAAACCTTCCTTTCTCTGTTCAAAATTACTCATTCCTCTACCAACGCCATCTATGTATGCTTTGATCTCCTCGAACAAAAGGATGTTTTGGAGATTACTCACATAAAAATGTGAATGTTAGTTCGCTTCCAAGGACATTTGAGTAATAATTCTTCCCAAGCAACACGAAGATAAATAAGACCTACCTTTTCTCAAACATATTAATTCGCGTGACGTACCTCTTGGATGCACTTGCTAAGGATATTCACAATCTAGAAATTCATCATATTGGCTTATGAATTATTACCCTACCCAACCAAAACGGGAAATCTTCCGTTGATCAAAAAATGATACTTCGAATATTATTTTGTTCTCGTCTTTAATTATTCTTAAACATTGGTGAATATGTATATAACGCATGCTGGGTGCAATAGATAATTCTTTACAAAAATAAATGAGGTTTTTGGTAAATTTTACTTAATTAGATATAGTGTTTGTTTGATGTTATTGAAAGAATTATTGCAGAGAGAAGAAAATACATTGATATTGATAACTTTATTCAATCGTTATGCCATAAATAAAGTTACCCTAAAACATGATACTCTTACCTTGTTCTTATTTTAGTAATTACATTAAAACCTGTACTTTCCCACGACCTCAGCAAATTTTGAAGAATAATTTTAAGTGTCGTAAATGTTATTTCAACTGTGAAACACACCGTAGCCTATCATGTTTCTTTAAAATAAAATAAAATAAAATAAAAATCTTTCTTCTCATCAGAGTCTCATGAAGGCAATAGAGGACAAATATATCCTCAGACAGTAACTCACCTGTTAACGACCAACATGTGCAGACAGGACGGAAACTGTTATTTGGGCTCATCGCCATCTCCTTCTAGGAGGGGAGCCAAATTAGTTCAAGTAGACTCACGCATAAAGAACTCGAGAAGTGCCATGGGAAAGCAACAGACAGATTCCAGAAGATCATACGAACGTTGGCTCGTTTTGGCTGTTGGAATCTGTTGCCACTGTGGGAGACCAGGGATTTGTTATGGCGCAGTATAGTAATGAACACAACTAACATTTTTGGGAGGATATTTCTCACGATACCAGTTGGTGGTCGAGACTCGTGTACTTATTTAACTCTGAGATATAGCAAATTTTTTAATCATCGCGTATTTTTAATGGAATATTCATACGGATCAAGTAAATCATTTTCTTCAAACATGGAATGATAACTGTCTTATTTTGAATATACAAATGCAATGTAACTACATGTGAAACTTAAAAGGTAAAATTTTCCCATTAATTTCCCACGAATAGTCGGAAGAGTGGAACTAATAGTTACTAAAATATACAATTGTATAGGCTAATTCCTAATTGAATAAAAAATATCAATGTATTATACTACCCTGCGATGGACTACACTCTATTGTGATAGTTTCACTTAAGGTCGTATAATGTACTTAACAGTATCATTAATTTTCACAATGAATAAATTTCGATTGTCTTTTTATTATCAGTAAACAACTCCTTCACATTATGTCTTAATTATAGACAATCATTACAACTACAGAATTATTATTTACAGAATTATTAAAGATGTGTATTAATTAGAAACTATTTAGTAACCCTTGTATGTTTTATTAGCCCTGATGAGGTCAACATACTTCGAAACGTTGTCAACCTGTAACCAAATGTAATAAAGGAAGAATTGTGAAACAATAATTCTGTAGTTGTAATGATTGTGTATATTAAGACATATAGTACAGTGAAAGAATTGTTTACTGAGTACCATTAATTCCTTATTCATAAGCGAGATGTAATTATATTTTATCGTCAAAGCAGTTGACAGCTTACGACATATTCTGCGTATTTTGATATTAACTATTTGAAAGTATGAATAACCTGTATTGACATAAAAACCTTCCTTACTTCTAAAATGATTTTATTTCGATAATTTCTGTTTAAAGATAATTTTTCTACTGAATTTTTAATAACTTCAAGAAATGAAGATTAGAGAAATAGTAGTTCTACATTCCCAGATCTGCATTCTAGCGGTATTTTCGAATAAAAATATTTCTAAAATAGTCATGTCGTTTGGGAAAAGATAGTTATGTTCTTTTCTACTTTTAAACATTGAATTAAACGAATTAATTTACTATGTAAACTTTAATGATACAATATTAATAAACCAAATATTCTTTCTATGATTAATGCGTCCATAAGTACGTTTTAATTTCAAACGTGGAGAAAATCTTGTTTGGTCATTTATTAACTAGATTTTTCTGTGCTGAGTTAAATGCTAATTGCTTCGCGGATACCACTAGTAATATAACCAGGAATACAATCTACTTCGTTAAGTGAGGTAGAGAATCTACGGGAACCAATTCATAACTTCTGACAATAATGAATGCTACTGAATCTTCGGAGAAACATTAAGACCGTTTTATTACTTTTCCTACAGTTTATAGACTTCAGAGACAAAATAAATTGTTCCTATTCTCGACGTTTTCTTGGTTCGACGGACTTATTCTGTTTGTCTCTTGACTTAGCTTAAGCGTCCACGTCCATTGTACGACTTTATTACCCATAAAAGGTTCAATGTTCGTGCTTCATATATCATACTAGTTGGATATGCGTAACTTAAAATGTAAGTTCATGTGTTGGAGTCAAGGGTTTTAAAATTCTTTTTTGCTCATTACTTTAATCAGGGCGTAAATCCGTTCCGTTTCTAGGAATAATGTCTCGCATAATTGCTTCGAAGAGCTGAAACCAAATTAAAACGTAAAAACTGGAATAAAGTTCCTGTTTCTTTCTTAGATTTTTGTTGAATATATTTTTTACTTTTACTCTTTGATTTATTGAACAAAAGGAAAAAGAAAAAATTCGGAACGTTTGTAGTTAAGGAAATTAAAGTTATCAAATTTTATTTTATGGTATTACCTCTTTTTGAAGTATGGAGGTTTATCAACTATTTCTCGGTGGGTTTGGAAAAACCATAGACCTTACATTTGTTGTTTTGTCTCAGATTGTTGCACCTGATAGGGTCAAACGTTGAGACATACTCTGAATAATACAAGATTCTAGAAACATTCATTATTAGTTCATGAACACAGATAGTATAAGAAGTATTAGATTTCAAATGTTTTGCTACGTTTCGTGTTGTGAACCAGCGACCTAATGCTGGTATAATCTCTTGTCTTCATTTCGTCGAGACATTTACACTTATTGCGCTTCTTCTCTTATATACAGGATAAATAACCTTCTTTCGCCAATATAATGAGCAGAAGTTCTACATTTTCATCTCAATGAAGTACCTCCTCGTATTATCTCCCGTATGCCCTCTTTCTCGTAAGTCACCGTATAACGAAACTCAAAAAGTAACTAGGGGTCAATAAATCCTCTTCATTTTTAGGGTACCTCTCAATCTTGTCTTAGCCCCAAAATGTTGGACCATTTTACACTGTTCCATTCTTCACATCGGTTTGTCAATAGCCATCCTAATCCGCAAAATATTAATTATGCTTTCCGTTATAACATAAGCCAAGGTTTTGTATATATTTTATCATATATTTTTTAATAGTTTCTTCCTTTCTCGTTGTAACATTTTCAAGTATTTCTCTCTTTAATTTAATTCATTTCTCCCTTGAATCCTCTATACATTTATAGAAGCATATCATTATTTCTGATTCTAGCATTTACGTCTATTATATTATCTACATACATAAATTATAAATTGCGACCATTTTTGAACGATCACATTTATTTTATTTTCTTTCAAGGGCAAGATAAGAAAGATTCGATAAATAATGCGGTATTATACAAAATAAAATGCAAAGGTTGCATAGCTTGCTATATGACTTTTTTAATGTCACCCACAAAGCCATAATGCTTTTGTGCACTTCTCTTTTCTCTATTTTCTCCTTCGGAATTTGTTATTTTACTATTCTGTATTTCCGTTTTTAAGAGTGGATAATACCACTTAATTTTTTTACAGGCCCTATTGATTTATTTGCGGCGCATCAAAATATTCCGTAAAAGAAAACCTATCAAAGCATAATTTTGTCTGAGATTGCTTTGTCATTGACATAGTTCCAGTGGTTTGCAAGTTCTTTTTGGAAATTTTCTTATACTAAAATATTTGTTTCTTTTTCAGGTACGTATACTGCTTCGCTTGTCAAATTATCTACACCCCTATTCAAAGGTACTTATACAAAATTATACTGTAATTGAATAAAACATTTTTGCTTAAGCTATTCAGGCATTTGTTTATTTTTAGTTATTACATTTCTATGAATGTGATATAAATATTAGTGTTTTATATTATAATTTTATTCTATCATGTATGTATTAGGGGATGAATTATTTTGTGTGTATTATTCGCTGTTTTATATTTCTGGAAATTGATATATCTTGATTTCGTATTCACTCTTTTTTCCCCTTCAAAACAGAAATAACACTTTTTTTCTATTACGTCTCCTCTAATAGAAAGTGTTACGAATAAAAGAAAATTAACGTTTCTCGTGGCATTCAATATTAATTCAGGAAATTGTTGAAAACAGCTACTAACACAATCGCTGACATTTTAAATTTCTTGTTTCAGTTCCTCAATATAACGGTTTTATTACTGTGAAAAACATAGATGTAAGGTGTTCCTTATTGGGAGGCATAGCAAGTGCGACGATGCGAAACAAATTAGTCTAAAAAATAAGTAAAAAGTGAGAGGCGACAAGCAAGATACCTCATCACGCTCTTCCAATAGACACATTTGTCACTTGCTCTCCACTTCTTGGTGCTCTTCATGAATAAATCGCTAGACCGGTCTGCGTCGCAGCAAGGGGAATCTTCCGTAAACCAAGTTTGTAAATAAGAAACCTGCCCTGGAATCTGAAGCGATGTAAAATATGACTATGCAGCATGGGTTACTTCCTCATGAACACAACCTGGTTGAGGAAAAGAAGTTCTGGAACGAGATTTATATAATATATTTATATGTAAATATTGTTTCTGATTAGAAAATTTTTAAACGTGTTCTTAATATTTTTTTTTTCTTTTTTAAAACTCTAATATTACGTGATCTGTTCGCGATCTTGATCGACACAGTACTGTACATAATCTCCATATTCCCACTCATCCCTATGTTCATTCCCACTCATCCCTATGTTATCTAAGGCTTTATGTGACACTCTAATATTTGATCCGTAGTAGTGGTTTCTTAAGCTCATCAGTGTCTTCATTTCTGAAGTTTAACTACATGTTTACTTATTGTTTCAACTCCGTCGTATTTGTATAGTCATAAACTAATCATATTAATTTTCTTTAATTGGTAATGTATTATGAATAATAAATTGCTCGGATTATTTTGATAGAATCCTATTAGGCGAAGTGTCTTCAAGCAATTGCACTGTTTTAAAAACTTTCCGTAAACGTTATTTTGAAATGTAAAATAAAGTATCGATTCAAACGGATTATCTTTCGTACTAGTTGTGATCTATTGAAAATGAGCTTTTCATTAGGCTGTTCAGATCGAGATAGCAGAAAACGTTTCTCGACTTGGCCGACCTTCGGCAATTAATTAGTTCATTTATAAATAACGAACAAGAAAACGAAATTTGTTTCGTTAAATACCATATAGTTTAAATATTTTGAACGGCCTTGTAAGTTGACAGATGTTTTTATTAACAAGACAGTTGTTAAGTGAAAATGGGAGACGGGACCGAGATTCGAACTTGGGACCTGCGTTCGAAGCCTAGTCCCCGATGCTCGTCTCCCATTTTCATTTAACATAACATAATTAATCTATTATGTGGCAGTGAGGTTCACAGCAATTTAAGAGATTTCTATGTGTTTGTGAACCAGAATTGGAAAATACGACCCAAAACAAAGTACTTCCTAAGGGAGTCGCCTCATATGAGGAGCGTAGACTCTACGAGGCTACCTCAGAGGTCTTTGGGTCTCGCAAGTTTAATTAAAATGGAAAACGGCCTCGGGAGGCGAACGGGATGGCGCAGTAGGTAAGCGCATGAGCGCGCTAAGCTTAAAGTTCCGAGTTCGAATCTCGGTCCCGTCTCCCATTTTCATTTAGCATGATATAATTAAAACAGTTGCTGTCTGGTTGTAGTTCATAAACAGATAAATTAACTTGAACTGCACAATAATATAAATAATAAACAACATATAAAGATACAGAAAAGAGCTATATTAAAAATTAGTTCTCTTAAAAGGTAGTTCAAAATATTTGATGGAAATGTGATAGTAGACGAGAATATGGCCATATTATGTAGTTTAATAAAAAATCATATAGAAAATACCAACAGGACTGACACCATCTTTCAAAACCTGATTCAAGACAAATTCGAATTAAAAAGTGAGAAATCTCGGGTGACGACAAATTTAGGAGTTACGAATGTCTTATTTTCTCTGAAATAATTTTTAGAGTCTCATATTAGGAGTTTTACTGCTTCCGTGACTCCTTACACTGAAAAACGGCGTGTCCTCATAACCTCTAAATTTGGTTGTAGCCAGCCGTGAATCCACAATCTGAACGCTCAAGCCAGAAACCGCCCCCATTCCTTTCACAAGGAAATTATGCAGATGATGCTGTTTCACATTCAAATGCTCACAGCGCCTTATTAAAGTTCTCGAAAGCGTATGCGAAGAGAGCGCAAAACGCTTCTCGTGGTTTCGTGCCATCGTTGACGATGAGGTGGCGAAGTGAGAGTGGGGATGGAGGTGTTAATGGGGAGTTATTCGCAATTGTTCCGTTAATTGTTGGATGACGCTGTCGATATAATACATGAATGGACACCTTTGTGCATAAAACACAAGCGCCATTTTCTCTTATATTAACAAAAGAACATAAAGTCATAGCTCTAATAATAAATTTAATAAATTTATTGTCAAAAAACAGTACAAACTGCGTATGACCACGTGGAGGGAAAAAAACTAATTTACTCTCCGGAAGCAAGCAAGGGACCATCCCATCAATTCCGATCAAGGGCCCTAAGGCAGAGGCGGATTCAAAAAATTCAGCAAAAATTCCTAGATAAGATAAAAAGTTAGCTGCGAGTTATAATACTAATAGAATGTCAATATGTTTGTAATTTTAAGCAAAAAATTACATGTAAAAGTTATTATCGAACTATAGATTATTCTGAGTATAGTGTTTAAAAATCATAAGAATTGAAATAACACTGTACATTAAACCACTTTGAAACGTTTAAGAAAAAATAATAATTTAGGAGTCACGGTAAATTTTGAACCTCAATATCGCAGTTTGCCAGCTGCGTTACTTGGTTCTTTTGTGAATCATGGTGTCCAAATGATGCTATCTTTCGGGAAAATTGAAAAACATTCATCATTCCAGAGAGGTCATAAATCATTTTAATGATAAATAATTAGATTTTGTTATTAAAATTATTTAATTCTCTAAAAGAATTTTCGAAAATTTTTCTTCAGTTTAGCTCAAGTCAATCTAAATAAGGTCATACCATATCGATTATGCTTCCAGCTCCTCAAAATTTCTTGATATCATGTTTATTTTTACGGGCCATCACTGAAGTTATCGTACCCAATTCCTCTTCCCGTAATTCAAAAAATGGTTGAATAACCTTAACGTGTAACGAACGACAGTACATTAAAAAAATCTGAGACCTATTATGTATAGCATGATGGTGATGCATTAGGTCATATATCTATATGCATTATTTGTACAAGAACAAAAGTTTAATTTGTTCTCGAAGTTAGATCGTGAAATTGGAGTTTCTGTCTCTTTGAATAAATTTTATTTACTATGTTGAAAATCTTTAAATATTATGTTCTGTATCTAATGGCGATGAGTATTAAACATCTTACAGCATTAAATGGAGGTCAGGGAGGTCAAGGGTACCTTCAAATTTTTCAACGGAAACTCTAATTTCAATGGCATATTTTTATTTTGTATAGAAAAAGGAATACATTTTCTATAAAACATTTATTTTATTGAGATTGTGTTGAATTCAATTCTGTGAGCAGTTTATTTAAATTACTGTATCAATGCTATCTGCAATAAAAAAAGTGTTTCATTAAAAACCTACTCCTTTTTCCTTGCAAAATGAAAAGCTTCTATAACAAAAGAGGGTTTATATTTAAAATTTCGAAAGTATCCCCCTCTCCACGGTCCTCGATTCATTTTTGTAAGGTTACTCAACGCCAGTCGAAAGAGAAAATGAGAGAAAGTACACATAAAATTTCGAAATATTCATCAACATCGTTTCTCTAAGTTTTAAAAGGTCTAGACAGGTGGTCTAGGACAGTCTGTATATCGTAAAATGATAATGAAGCATCGGGAAGTTCGTAAAAATGTATTTAATTATCGTTAAAATTGGATTTCTCGGGAAAAACATCTTGAGGGTAATTTACGATGCCGTGCTTATCAACACTCAATAAGCAATTGCATTAGAATCTGCCAATTACATGCGACATGTCTTCCGCGATGCTCCGAAAGGTTGAGCTCGATGTATTTTTTGTGTACGGCCACCACGCCATTCGAAAGAGATCGTTTTCATATCCGCTTACCTACCGATAAAGCTCAATATTCATCTGTAATCAATGTTCTCATATTTCACACACACACAAGACCTGTTTACAAAAGAAAGTCCCTCATATTCTTAATTTTGGTATGTATTGTATGATATAATTAGTACATATTTGAGACACAGGGCAATAAATAAATAAAAATAATTAATCTTCGTAATTTTTCACTAGGCTGCCATTTGTAAAATGTATGACATACTACAGTGTTCAGATCAGTACGAAATAGAAAATAATTACTATTAATATAAACATTATATATATATATATATATATATATATATATATATATATATATATATATATATATATATTATTTATACTTATATAATATTATATAATTNAAGAAGATTAAATAATTTTATTTTCTTATTGCCCTGTGTCTCAAATATGTACTAATTAAATTATATCATACAATACATATCAAAATTAATAATATTAGGAACTTTTTTTGTAAACAGGTCTTCCGGAGAATAGTCTTCATTGCTAGAATTGGACTGATAATTTTGCATATTAAAATATCATGATGCTAGGTGCACTACTAACTCATGATTCTAGTATCAGCGGTCGCATTCTTTGCAATTTGAAGTAATTCATTTGTGTGCGTGACTCAATCATCCTATATTCAATAACAAATAGTAATTGTCAAATGAAATTATTACATACACTATTTTGTATTGTTTTAGTCGTTCCAAGCTGTCTTCATGGAATATAGAATGTGTGAAGAAGCGTTTGACTTGGGGTAGCATGGAAAAAAATTTCTAGCCCTCAAAATACGAAGACAATACGGTTTTCGATCTCACCTCATCATTATTCTTAACTAAGTGATCTACGGAGTATTTACATAATAAAAATTACACCTTCGCCGTGACAGTATTTCCACTGCCGTGACCAGGATTCGAACCTGGGTTATTGCGGCCACAACGCAATGTCCTAACCACTAGACGATCACGGCTACCGAAGGCTGAGTATGTGAATTGAAACTTAGAGTTCTCGGTGGATCTTTACCGGATGATCTAAATATATCGTTAAGTTTTAAGAATGTGAATTTTTTTTGTAAATTTTTTTTGCTCTTTTACAGTACTGAAATACGGAAAAATATTTTTGTGGCATTTAAATATGTAGCAAGAGGGGAAAATTGATATTTCTCGTTTCTGTTACTATGACATAAGAAATTTTTAATCAAAGAAGTTGCTTCTATGGACTTAAAATATTTTATAGAAACCTAGACAGTAACATATATAAATATGTGCAAATATTCACGGATATCCATCAGAACGATAATCCAAAGCGGAGGTTAAAAAAATTAGAGTCTCCAGCACTTGAGCGAGTTGTATCGCTTAATCAAATTCCTGTATATCATATTCATTATTTAAATAATACTAAAGTGATATAACAATAAGATGTGTGAATTCATTTCTTATTTATTTGCGTTCATATTATCTATTTAGAACGATTCTAACACATTAGTACTAAATGTTAATTGGAGATAAGAATTAAAGAGGTTAGCCGAGGAGAGTAGTATGGAATGGATTTAGACTAGTAAATAGCTGTATCAGTCCACATGCTATTAAATCTCCTAACTATATGCGTGTTCTGTATTTTGACACTACTATTATGAGTCTGTCTGTGGTATGAAGCGCGCAACTTTCGGGTCCGGTAGCTACTAGTCAGCCTGCAAACTATGACTCGGTCTGCTAATATAGTGGGATAGTCGCACTTTTCACGGAAACAGCTTCTCCGCCCCTTCGATGTACTTCGTTGATCGTTGAGGAAATGTGGAAGGTGTGCGCCGGATTAGTAGACCCTTTGCTTTGAATGTCAAATATTGTCAGAATAGCGTTTATTATCCTCCTCTTTCTCCCCACGCCATCACTTTCGGGTCAGTAGTCAGAGCCATAGTTACATTGCGCCGGTTATACAAACCTCCCGAGTGTTTACTACCAACACCGGCCAGCCTGAGCGGTAGTGACAATTAGGAATCAAAAGTGCGAGGGGGAACAAAAAATTGACAGTTTTCATTAAAATGGCATTTTCTGCGTATTTCCATTAAGTATGATTTAAGTAATGAAATAATTCAAAGGAAAAACAATTAATGATGTTGTATTTTTTATAATTCCCAGTTTTAGACGATTAAAATGAAATTTTTATCTTTCCTTAAAAAAGAGCCTAATTGCCGCCACTGAACCTGAGTGCTTTGCACGTTGGTAAAACACTTACTTCCCCCTCTAAACACTTATTTAACACATTTTTTTACATTTATAAAGTATTTTTGCGCAGATTCTAACAAACATCTTTTGAGAATAAAACATATGGTTAACGCCAATGAAAAAAATGGAACTGCTGCCACAGTCTCGCAGAACTAACTGTCGGCTCTAGTGACCGTTGACGCTACATCCGGTCGGAGTTGTCTCGTGACAGAGGAAGAAGACACGGCCTCCAGTTCATCGTCCTTCGAAGGTCGCTTTTCCTCCTTTGGCCCGCGGACTAAAATCGAACCTTGGACTAATCTCTGAACCTACAGACGACTGATCATCCACCCACATCGGAACGAAAGCTTCGCTTTTGTTGTGCAGGAAAATGTAACCGGACTACAGAAAGAATTATTATATATTTGTAAATCTCATCTCCCGCACCATTTCTTTTTTTTTTCTTGATGCCATATCATTGTTTTTTATATAAGTGAAGTTTAGTGTCAATTTTACCTCAATTAGGTGTTACTTGAAATTCTTAGCATACAAAGTATCTTGCTGTATAAACATATTTTTGTGTCCTTTCGGATAATTAAGGAGCTTGGTTTCGACAAAATGACAGTTTAAATAAAATGAAACACAATTTGCTCTGAATTGAGAATCTTAATTACTGGAATTGGGCGTTACCTTTAATTTTTCTTTAAAACCTATAAAAACAGAAGACGAACGTTCTTACCGATTAAGGCAAAGGACGTACAAGCGAGTGACGGACCTGGCTGAGCTCGCCCACAGATCTGTGTGCTTTGGAGGCCAGTTCAATCCTCCGTCCGTACTAACAAGTTCTCTTATTGTGGACTGTGACAGCGTGGCTTTATTATTGTGGCACGGGTTTCTCTCGAAAACAGACGCTTGCGTTTGTCGAAGTGAAACAAGAGTGACCTAAACGGTTGTGGAAACTCACCAACTGGGAAATGCTTTAGAGACCTGTGTCTCGTGACTAGAATACGGGTAGATTGAAATGTGGGAAATACATCGAGAGAGCATCACAATAACCATAGTAAAATTATCTCCTTAAACCCCAGAAATTTTCTTGGGATTGAACTATCCCATACAAAATATTTCGTTAAACTTCCTGAAGATTTATTTTAGAAAAAGCATTTTGTATTCATACTTGAGATTGGGGTGCTAATTACATCATTTACTCTTTTTGTATTTTAAATCTGCTAACTTCTCTAGATATACTTTTCGAAATAAATAAAATAAAATTTAAAAACAAACTCCATATATTATAGTCGAAAAATAAACAATTTACTGAAACAGCAACTTTTATCAGTTCTTGATAGTTTTAGAATTTATTGTTTAACTTTCATTCCATTTTATTCAATTCGACTCGCATCGTCCCAGCGAAGTGGATGGTGGATTTTACCCCAACGCGCTTTTACCTTTGAGGCTTCGCCCGCTCCAGACCCAAGAGAGGAATAGACAACTATTTATGCCTGGCATAGACAACTATGTGTCGTATATATCCGCAAAGTGTGCGGGGCAAAGTCGATAGGATTTATTATTATCGTCATATTGATGCATGGCCAAGCCTGCTTATTCAACGAGTCTCTTATTGCCATATTCCAGTCGTAAAATGCACCTTTTTCGGATTGAATATTGTTGCAAAATTAAATTAATCGCAAAGATAACTTCTGCTTACTTTAATGGAATTGGATTGTGTGAACAATTCCCCGAGAATATTGGACAACCCTTGAGGTCCAAAAGTTGGGTCAGTAACCTTTCCAGCCTCAAGTGTCTGTACTTTCGCTGTCGTCTGTGTTTGGTGAGGTATTTGTTCAAGACTTAGAGAGGACTCATGAATTTTTATCAACGTGCCAGAGGATCGTCCACCAAGTAGTTATTTTCGCATTGCTAGCGACAACTCGGGTACACAGTAACAGGAAGTCGAAAATTGAAACATTCTAGTTTTCTTTTCTTTGTTTAATTTCATTTTATCATTCCTGTGAAAAGATTTTTCAAATAATTCTAAATGTGGCGGATTTACTAAAAAATTAGGTATCTACCATAGTAATTTTTCAACTTCGATCATGCTCTACTTATATTAATCATATTTTCTTGTCAATGACATTTTTGCATCTTCCAATGAAGGTCGTCAGATATATTTTATTTTCTTGATTACCCAATGGACGTAAATTGTGGAGTTCGCGGGTTTATTTTATCAATAAAATTTGTAAGTACCTTCAGCAGAGATATTGTGACTAATCCCCTTATTTTATGGAAGTGGTGTTAATTATAGAGTTGGTGTTAAGAGGAATTATTGATTCAATATTTCAATAATTTGGCTAGTATTTTAGATTATAATTTAAATTAGAGGTTCCTTCTTCAGATTTGTGAGCTTCCTTAATATTCATAAAACTAATACTGACATCCATACACTCACTCACTGACATAAGTAAGGAGGCAGTTGCCGACAATGTAGAAAGTTGGTTGAGGGCTCATAGGAAATTTTTTGAGAACAGTTAGGGAATAAATTTTCATCTCGTCCAGGAATTTTATCTCCTCTTATTTCAAAAACAAAATATTCGTTGTATGTAGAGAAAAAATAACAAAACTATTTCCGTCATAGTGAATATTAACGCACGTTGTAGTTGAATTTGCCTCAGTGTCAACTTCAATATTTTCAAAGAATACGTTTTATGTCTCAGGAAGAGGATGGGCGGATTTTTTTGTTCGCTTCCCTTTAAAAAGGGTTGTAGAGGGGCAAGAGTATGTGGCAGTTTTGGTGGTGGGAGTGGCGCTCATATTCGAAAGTTAGACCCTATCAATGTATTTAATAAAAGCAGCTTGCGTAGTTTGCTCACGGTCAAAACGAGCGAAAATAAACATGCCAGCTCGATATTTTTTTCGTACCAACGATCCAATCCACTTAAATTAAATCTTATCCCATCTAAATAATTACCGTTTTTCATTTAAAATTATAGAAAGCTCTCGAGCATTATTCTCTTATAGGAAAAGTTGGCTATTCTGTACTAACTTCTCGAATGTGAGCTTCCCCTCCTGGCAAATTAGGTCCCACACCTCTTGTTTTTAAATGGTTTGGAATGTGATGATGTCGGGGTAGCGGTGTATATGAAGAGGTGAGAATTGCTTGGTTAAATTCACCACCTTTTGGAATACTCTTCGCACATGTGGCACCATGAGTTTTGTATAAAATAAAGCACTCACCCTGGAGGATATACTTATTAAACTCGGTACAAGGAGACTTTGAATTATGACTGTTGTCCATATCCCAGAATAGCGCTTTAGTGTTTGATATGACTTCCGCACTTCTATCTCAATCGTTCCCGGCAAAGTAACTTCATTTCAAAAAGTAACTATGTTTTCTTATATCAACCGTCATTAATTTCAATAACTTTACACACTTTTTATGTTGACAAACGTAATAAAAGAATGTCCGTATAATTCTTTAAGAGACTCTTATAATAAATCATATATTATAATACCTTTATCCCATAGAACGTAATAGTAAATCAGAAAAAAATGAAGTTGATATACGTTACTAAAGAAAACAGTTTTTCTCAATTAATTCTTTTTGAGCGAAATGCTTTAAATTCGATAATATTTTAAATGTAATTTACATGTATGATTAATATTTATCTTAACATGTTTCATGAAATTCCTAAAACTCTTCACCTCATAAAATAAGCCCATCGCAGTCGGTAGGACTCGAACCTACGCTCCCAGAGGGAATCTGATTTCTAGTCAGACGCCTTAACCACTCGGCCACGACTGCTTATGCGAAAGTGTACACAATATGCGAATTTGCTGAGTTATATTATGTGAGAGTTATGTTCCTGCAATATCGCAGCACGTTCAGATATGGTGTGACATAGCTTCCGTAAGACAAGCAGTTTTATATCAAAAATATATGCTGTGTCGTTAATGTCCATGAATATGCACGTGCCCGAGATCAGTCTTTCAAGCAGTAGCTTCTTGCCACGCACCCGATTAGTTTAGCGCTCTGCTTCTAGGTAGATACTTTCTAAACTTCAACGAAACATTGCCTCAATTATTTGAATTAAACAATTTTTAAAGTAACTAAGTTCATAGATTTTTAATGATATATCTTTTTACCGTTGTTTCTTTACTCAAATACTGTCTCTATGACTTGGGAATTACGGATAAGAGTTCGAAGCATTTGATGAGTAAAGTTGAATGAGTTTTGCGTACAAGTTGTAATATTCTTTTCCATTAAGCGAGCAAAAATTGTACATGTCCAAATTACTATATCTTAGTTTTAAAGAAACGTTTTAGTAAATATTTCTTCTTATCCCGTTGTACTTAGCCAATTGGGAGAGATCCGTGAATTTCGCGAGACGCGATACAACGAAATTTTTACTCCCGATTTTTTTGTGTGTGTTAAGTTCGTAATAGATCTTCGTGATCTCAAAAATGTTATTTTTGAATCGCGAAATAACGCGAAATTGATAATATAACGCGAAATCCTCCAAATAACACGAAATATAGCAAATTCTGCATTTGACTTAGGATTTTTAAGTGATTAGTGTGTTTAGGTTGTAAGTGGAAAGAAGAAACGTTCCCGCGCAATGCTCAAGTCAAGTGTAGTTACGTATTCACGGGCAAGTGAATTCAGCTCGGATGGGTTTTATATTAATAAAATATTGATGTGTAAATTTTGTGACAAAAGGCTGAAGTTCGAAAGACAGGGCACTGTGATGAGACACACTACTAGTGATAACCACAAGCGCAGAAAACAAAAGGGATCATTTGAGCTACAATAAAGAACAGATATAATAATAATACAAATTTATTATTGACACAATTGAGGCATTTTTGAGCGCAATATTAACGTACAATACTTTCTTGTAACAAGGATTTCTGACTAATAATCCTTCTATTTATACAAACATATCTGCAAATAAAATGTTAAAAATTACAAAAGTAAAAGTTAATTTTATTTATCTGCGATAGGTTGAAATGAAATAACACCGCCAAGTTTCTTATAACACCGAAATATGGTATTTTTAAAACGAATTTTGCTAAAAAATAAAACCACTTTCACGGATCTCTTCCAATTGGCAATTTTGAGAACTACTAATTATTATTTTATAGACGAGGACCGAATAGTAATCTTCCACGTTAATTTATTCCTTCTCTTTTATTATTTGTTTTAAAACTCAACTTGAAATTGAATTGTAAGAAGTTCATAAACGGCCTACTAGGTGTCGCTACTTACATCTCTTGAGAGCATTGTAAGACAGAGCACCTATACGCAGATATTCTAAACATAATTTTTAAAGTTGAATGACGTTATGCTGTCAGCGTGGATATTGCGATTATAAAGCTCCAAATACACCAAAAAGAGCTCTTCGCATAAACGAGGCACCAGAACTATCCATAAACAGAAGAATGAAATGGAAGAGCAATTCATATTGCAGATCGACGCTTACGAAAAAGTTTAATTAAGCGTTATACCACACTCACGAGTAGTTAATTGTGTCTGAAGTTACTGTTACAAAAAAAAAAAAAAAAAAGCATTAGCTACTTTATCCATCTTAACTCTCATAATATTTTGTATTTATGCGAATGTCTGGGATACCCATTTCCTATGGGTAATGTATTATACCCGATGTAAATTTGTATGAAAGAATTTGTTTTAAAACAAAATTTCTGATTGTACGTTTTCATTTAATTTGCTATACTGCACCTTGGTTTTTGTTCGGAAAGAACCATTAAGATCTTTAAAACTGTTTATATTGGGAAAAAAGATCTATCCAGTAATTTCCCTTGAAGCTTAATTGAAATATCCAGTCTACAGAATTCTATTAAAATGTGATGGAAACGTTCGAATCTACCAACTTTTGGACAAAAGTTAAGTTTGTCTTTTCAACTTAATGGACCATCGTGTCCAGACGTAAGCCCGGTAACAAGATAAAGCAAGCAGATGACGATTGAGTGTCGTGTCTAACACGATGCATCACGTCCATCCGGCGGACGCAGCATATTCCGATGCAGGATCCCCAGTGCAATGCACAGTACGAAAGCTGGTCCTCATTTCAATTCGGGCGTCCGTCCTCTTGCGAATACATGGTTCTCCTCACAATGGCGAGTTACACGGCCCTCGCAACACATTGCCAGATTCAAGGATAGCGCGTGTAAATGTTTATTCACGCAGCGTCAGAGAAGGTCCAGATCTCCATTCATTATTTGCAAGGTCGTGATATTGAATTGTAATGTGGTTGGGAGAGTTTGATATGGCATAAGCGGATGCACATCGGATGACCATGTTTATGTTTCCTGTTTCAAGGTTTATTTTCAGTGTTATGTAGACGTTTTATTCTTGAGCAGTGACTCAGAAAAACAGTTTTTAATTTCCAACTACCCGTATAATATTATAATCATTCAAACAGTACTTTCCCAATCCCTGGATATCCATTTAAGTCGTATCAATTTTTTAAAGTTGAAAACTAAGATTTTTCCATGTTGTAAACAGAATACTTTAAAAATATATAGCTTTAATTTTAATTAATTATTACAGCTCAAATAACGTGAAACAAGAATAAATGGAATGTAAATATTTAAGGTATATATTTTTCAGTAGTAATTTTACCTCTTTAATATGATTTATGATGCCCACTTACACTTGCTTCTAGAGGATCTCAACTACTCTTTACGTTCTTCCACTGTAGCTTTACACACTAGCTGCATAATGATACGTTCCCGTCTTTCTTATAATACCCTTAACCTCTTTTAAACTACTGCGCTCTGGTAGACATCTAAAGAAATACGTTAAACAGATCATCGTCTGTCAAACGACATGCAACGGGAAACCTATTGTCTGAGCCAAATCCACGTAGGTCTACATGGTTTCCGTTCTACTCACGGAAATAATATTTAAGTTATGACTTTCCAGACCTACCCTATGGAATGTTAATGGTAACTAAAATGTTCGGTAACTATTTCAACGATACCTCCCTCGATATTTTGCTCTTAAAAACTCTTTTTAGAACAACACAGTAATATTTTCTTTTATTATTATCAATAACCAATAAGGACATATTCCATAATTCCAGAAGAAGGTAATTATAAGGCTGCGTTGGGAATTATTATTATTTCTTTTCAACTTTTGTTCTCTCTGAGTGATTTTTTATTTGTTTGTTCTCGTTTTATTATTTGGTTTTGTTTCTTCGTTGTTTTTTTTATGAATAAGCGAGACACCGAAAAGTAACAGAGAAGTACCGTCTGCAGGAAAAGCTACTTCGCGCGCTATTTAAGTTCTTGTAATTAATCTCATCTACAAATTCAAAAAAAAATCGAAAATTGGAAAAATCCTGGAGTAATATGTGAAAAATATATTTCAGAAGAAGATAAATGATTCGATATTTGAGGATAGACGTAAATAGAAGGTCCAATCCAATAAACGCAAATTCATTTTCAAATAAAGGGTCACCTTGAGAAATCATAGAAAAATCTTTTACAGTAGAACTATGAAACTGTAACTATGCTTAATGACTTCAATATTCTTGATATTGACCTACATCAAGTATTTTTCCTTTCGAGGCGATAAACTGACATTGACTATTTGTATTAATTTTGACATTTTCATTTTTTTTTTTTTTTTTTTTTNGGGCTGATCACTATTTCCTGGGCTCAAATGTTTACAAAAAATCAAAATTGTTAAAAATGAAAACTTAAATTGGATTATTTTAATTCTTTCTCCTGATATTTATTTACATATATCAAATTTTGGATTTTCGTGGCACAAGGAAGAGTGCAGATATCAAAAAAATCTCTGAGGAATTTTTGGACAATTTTCTGGCCTTCTCTCATACAGCATTGTGAATTGAACATACTTTTGCCGCTCATTCGATCTGTTGCGAAGACATCTGATTGTGAGAAATGCTCCGTCCATTTTTATGTGGTGTCCGAAACTGACGCCGTGATGATTCCGAGTCTCCTGCCAGTTCACGTGACTGATGCAGAGAGAAACGACTAGCGCCGTGGTATCGACACAAACGATGTCCACTACGAACGCTCTCGAACAGCGATCGGCAAAACCAAAAAAATCAGCGTCACACGACCGGTTTCTCGGTGTGGGGTGGGGGGGCGCAGAGGGGTTCCAAGAAAGTGTTGCGCTCTGTCGCCGTGAGTTCGACTGCCGCTGTAAACAATGAGGGTTGACCGGGCCAAAAACCGGCCCCTCGCCGCATTTTTGAGGTGCCGGATCTCGCCTGCTTCTTTCCCCCGTTCGCTCCTCAACATCGCCTCCCGTTCCTCCATGCATTAAACATGAAACCGAGCTGGCGATTTACTCTTGATGACAGCAAATTTTATTTAATGAATTCGTATGAAGTATATCATAGGTTCGTCTGGACGCGGTGGGAATCGGGCTACGCTGATACCTTGAACATGGATTTGTGGTGAATGTCTGATTAATCGGCGTGTTGTAAATGACGACCTTGCGGGTGGTATTGACTTAGCACCTGCTGAAGCTGAGATGTCAAAACCAATTTCAATCGTTAATACTCAAATTATTTTACGAGACCTGTTAGGTTTCTTTCCGTGAATGTATTGCTGGTGTTTGATGTCGGAATGTTGGTCTCTTCATTTCGCGAAGTCGCTGAATGAGCTTGGTTGTTTGTCGTTTTCTCTGGGATGGCTTCTGCAATTCGTCGTGTAAATAAGTGATTTAGAATTATTTTAGCTTATTGGTATTTTGTTTTAAATTTTATCTTCTGTTCTTCAGAAAATACACGTTATTTATCAGTTTTAGAAGACATTAAATGTCAGAAGTTAGAAACCAGTAGAAAATGTGGCGTTTTCTAGCTGCTTTATTACACTCAGGTATACGATAAATGCACAAGGGCTAACAATCATATCCTCTTGTCGCAAATCCAAGGAAAACATATGTATCTAATAACATCTTGAAGGAGGAATAATTTAAAATGACACGTAACATTTACGTTCAAGAATTAGTTTCTGAATCTTACGCTATATTCGTAACGTAAACAGCCATTATGATTGGATGTTGCAAAATATTTTGCAATATTTCTTAACCTAATAACTTATTTTAGGAGACCAGGAAACTTAATAAAACATGTAAAAATTAACCTGCCCAAACTTCATTAACATGAAGTTTTTTTTAATGACTGCCCATTTACTCCAATATCCTTCTCGTAGCTCTGAGTTGACACGATCTTTTTTTTAATCTTTTCATGAAATGAAAAAAAGTGGTCTGGATAATTGCTTCCACTTTTATGCTATATTTCCACCCGTGTATTTAAGTTCTTACAGAATATCACAAATCATTACGTCTTTAATAATTCATAAACTTTATCAGGTCCGATTTTTTTTTTTTTTTTTTTTTTTGGGATACCGTAATTCGAAATTTGAATGTGTTTGTACGCCAGCTTAACAATATTTTCACCGTGTGACTAAACTTACATTATGAGTCTTGCCGTGACTAGAATATACGGTTATTGACCTTCGATTCCTAAAATATGGTAACGGTTTGTAAATTTAAGAAAGATTGCTGGACCTTTAAATAAAGAACCCGTGGTGCACAAGACTTGTTAGTGTTTTTGATCGTATCTGTTTCTACCCTGCTCACAATCAGAGAATTAGAGATTTGATACTCGTAAACGAAGAAATATTGCATTGTCGCACTTGTGAAAGTGAAAATATGACTTTAGTCGAACGGTTTCTCCACAGAGAAACTATATTTACGTGACAATGAAGTAGGAAGAAATTGAATAGAAATGGGTTATCAGGGTTCGTTGTAACTTCGTGTCATGCTTTCCAAAGCTTGCAGCCGTAATACTGCTTTCATAAGTTCTTTATTGGCTATAAACACATATATGAGATTTGTGCTTAGAAACTCATGGAGAGGTGAAGTAAAATATATTTCGTTGTAAATACTATAACAAGTTTTATTTTATTCTAACAATGTTTTACACAATTCATCTTATTGATACCATAGCATTTCATAAATTCCATTCAAAATTATTACCCATCCAAAATAATTTGCACATCATATAATCAAGTTAATCAAATACCAAATTAAATGATTTTCTTTTTTTGTTTAAAACATATTAAGTTTCTGTGGAAACCAAAATGAATTGGTAGAAAAATTTGACGACTGAGCTAGGCAAAGTTACTTTTCACATACAAATTGATTCTCCTACATATTTTCCATTGTAATGCGGGTCAGGCGTGAGCTCGAGACCATTACGTGCGAATTTCCACTCATTCAGTCACTTTTAAGAGTTCCAAAATAGTTCCATCTCACTCACAAATTTGACACGTGTGACAACATCCAGATTATTAGTATTAATTCCATCACAATACATTGATGGGCTTCACAACTTCGACACACGATGCTCGTATTCTTCTCCTCTAACTTCTCCTAAAGACACGTACAAAAGCAGATAACATCCTTGCTCCGTTCATGACACATGACCACTGACCGTGAGCTCATCATGGTTTCAACTACCATCATCATCTTTCAGAGGTTCGAGTTTCCTGCTGCCTTCTTAAAAACTCTCCTTCCAACCTCTCACTAATTCTCACTCATTCTCGTGTGGCTATACACCACCTGTGCCTCTAAGAAGAAAACACACTCTGATCCCTTCAATGTGGCGCGCGTGCGGCCCAGAACATCTAAGGGTATCACAGGCCTGTTATTGCTCATTCTCTTGTGGCTAACCCGATGGTCCTTCAATCCCGCTCTCGGAATTTTACGAACCATCGCATCTCCTCTGACGAGGAACTATCAGAAATGTGGCAAATCAGAGACGTAACCATGAGTAAGAGTTGATATAAATTTCGCGAGCGCACACCACACATTCCAGAGCTAACATCACATACGTTTTCCTGCCCAAAACCATGGACCCCCGGTCGCTGCAGCGAAGCTCGTCACCTGTCGCCGCCTTTGTCCCCTATTGGCTCTGGTCAGATTTGCTCGAGTTCACAGCGCGGGTCGCGGCGGCGGTAGCAGCTGTGATGGTGGAGGTAGTTGTCGCGGCGATGCGATGTCGGCGTACGTCATCGTTACGAAGGGGGCGGAGGCTTCAAAAATTTCTGATGTATATTTTGCACTTTTTAATTTCACATAGCACCCGTCACTTATTTTATTCTTAATGTCATAGTTTACTTTCATGTAATTTTACCTCAAATTTTCACTGGTATTTCCCTTTAAGTGGCACATTTTGACAACAGCTTATTACGTCTTAAGGGAATATTACCTCCTAAGTTTGATAAAACTTTGACCAGTTTTACAATTAACTCTTCTCTGAAGAGTTATTTGAGTCACAAAACAAGATATTTACAGAACTCAAGTTACTTTGAAAGCACTAGAAAACTAATTATACATTTAACCGTTCACCTATTAATACACAGTAATATACATAAATGTTTTCTCATATCCAAATTATGTTTAAACGCAAGAAAATTAATTTTACCTTTGTCACTTCAAAAAAAATGTACAAAAATGTTTTCAAAAATTTGTTGCAAATTAATTAACTAAGACATCTCAATAATCATTAAATGCAATAAGTCTTAAAGTGTTCGTGTGTGGAAAAACTATTTCCTTATTATTTGAATAAATATGATATTATATGGTAACACAATACATCTACGTTGAAAATGGGTACAATACGAGTAAAAAATCTGAAGTGCGCCCCACACAGCTTTCCAATTATAGTTCTACCAACAAAACAGCAGTATTAAGTTTTACCTAAATAAAAAATATATATTTTAGATAAGAAACATGAGCATATTAAAATTGTCAAGTACGACGACATACTAAACAGCTCTATCAGATTAAAAATATATGTTCCTAAACTTTACAAAATATATGTTGCCTACACATTTGCATATTTAAAAAGGGCCATCCTGAAATATTATCTTCCTCCTTGAAAGCATTGCAATTGACTCATTGGCTGATCTGAAAAAGCACCTTCAAGACAATACTTTTTTGAGTAAATAATTTTCGCTGTATCTGAAATACGGTGCGACGTACGGAAATGCTGATTAGCCATCTGAATTCAGAAGGCACATTAAAAATGTTTATATTCATGTTTTCAAAATTTTGAATTAAAAAAACCGGAAGTGGGGCACAGAGTGCAAATGAAGTCCAGAAATAGACTTCTTTTCCCAATGCATTCAAAGTTTATCTGAAGTTTGGTTTCGATGCAACGAATTGTTCGTGAGTGATCGGGAGAACATATTAACACGTAGGACATTGAACATAACCGCCAAAATTTGAAAATAGACTCTCCTGGAGACAATATGTGAAGATCTGAAGAGATCTGGGATTTTTCGACCGATTAAAATACTTCTCTTTTACATTCTGTATAATTAGAAAGTTTAAAAAAATATTGAATGTATTTTGCTATGTAACACACAGAAATCTTTAAACCATTGTATATTATTTGCTTTAATGCTTCATTTTCAATCACCTGTTGCTCTGTCGCTACTGAGAAGATATACTAGTGACTTCACTAAAAGCTGACCACTAGTTTGAGGTCAAACACAAATGAAGATTGAATCAACAACTGCTTATCATCCTCAACATTCCATTCAATTCTTTTTCATATTGCTAAGTGTGATTTATTGTCTTGTTGTGGATACATCGTTACCACATAAAAATTATCATCGTAAAAATAAAAATGAAAAAGTTTTTTATTATTTTTCCTTTGTATTGTAGGCCTGCCAATAATAATTTAAAATAGCAGTTAAACACGTTTTCTTTACATGATACCATGAAAGGGCATAGAGTGAATCTGGTTTGGTTCAAGTGAAGCTTTGTAAATTACTCATTACTGTGCAGCTATAAAATGGTTCAATATTTTACCTCTATATTTCCCCGGTCCTGATGTAATTTATAAAAGCGTAAAACGAGATTATTCCGGTCTTCCTGCATCTACACTATCTCTTGAACTTTAATATCCTCCAGAATGCTATGTCAGTTCAACGTGTGAGTGGTAATGTAAGTTAATTTATTTAACGACCTCCTGTAATAATTACATGTTTCTAATTACATCCCACGGTATATGGGGATCTTCAAGTAAAACAGTTCATTACAAGGCGATGCCGAAGACTACATGCATATGGAACATTTCTTCCTCGAGTCTTCTTGTCTTCTTGGAAAGAAGAATATGAATGTCTCGCGGTCATATCACACGAACTAGTTGCACGGTAGTAATCACGTTTCAGTGGAGTATATGAGTTGCAGTTTAATCCTAAGACACAGTCGATTTAGATATTGTCTTATTTTAAATTCCTACAGATATTACACTATATGGGGAACATTTAAGAAAGATTTCTGAATGTTATAGAATCCAATATAATATCGTCCAGTAAAATAGGACTATATATTGCACTCTTCACTTGTATTAAATATTTAAATTTTCTTATTTTAATTGTTTTCCTTTGTTTTCTTAAAATTACATTGTGATTTACGAATAATCTGGACAACTATATCAAACATGGTTATGGAGTAATGTCATTGATATTTCTTAGTACGATTCAAGTAAGAGTTATGTCCTTTGGACTTAGAAAAAAATATATTTTATTTCCTTTATCGTGGTGCATGTTTTATTACTGAGAATTCTGAATGAACACCGGGTAAGGAATGCGCCTTAAAGATATTTGTCAAAGTACTTGATGCACCCTGGAAGTTGGGTGGGAACCCTGCCTTCCCGCTGTGTACACCACTGGTGACTCCCCCGACTTTTGTAGATCCCACGTGTGCTTTAGCCATCCCTCTTTGACCTTCTGGTGAGACAAAAGTTTGGAAGTCGTGACTTCGACGAAAACACGATAACACGATAAAGATTGTGTAACGATATCACCGACCCCCTTCCACCCAAGGTGCTTTACGTATTTTATGGACGCGTTGGTTGGGGACGCCTGTATTGGGGAGAAGATGCAAGAGCGACGAGTGCAGCTTCCCGTCCCGCGCCACAAACGCCGCACCGACCGACCGACCGCCAGCCTCCGCAGCGTCGTTGCTCGCTGTCGATGACCGAGAGGTGGGGTAGAGCGGCGGCGGCGGGCAGCGCGCGGGGCCTCTGCAAGAACTGGTCCGCTCTTCCGCACTCGTCCTCCAATTACGGAGCTATGCCGAGTCCTGCGCTGGTGGCGCACTCCGCACCTTGCGCTCACCACCCCCGCTCTGTCCGTCCCCGCGTTGCGAATGACGTAACCAGGATTTCAGAGGGATGTAAATGGAGGCGTCGTATTACAAGGCTCGTATTTTATTTTTATTCAAAATTATTTGATATACGCATAAGACAACTTAATTCACGGCAATATTTTTTAGTTTAATTTTTAAGGGATTAGGGTAAACCTTTGGGCACGCCCTTGCATGAATGAGAGTTTTTTGTTTGAACCTTTTCTCCACTCTGTCGGAGAGATGGGGCTGACATGATGCCTCGTAAGGGTTTGAACCAGCGTCATCGGAGGTAGAAGGCGAGTACGCTACGCACTACGCCGCGGGTCGCCTGCCGTGAATGGGAGAATACAGTTCGAAATGTAACAAAGTTCATGAAGTCATTTTCATATCGGAAATAATGGCACACCCGAATCCGCGCGCTCTGGGAGAGATTGATACTCATTAGTAATGTAAATTTTCAATAACTTGACGACTTTTTTGTAGACCATTGCAAAATACAAAATACAAGAATCCAGTCATGTTATGACGCAAGATGGAAACGTGACTTACCAGACATGAAGATTCAGTAAATAAGAAATTAGTATATTTTGTATTGTAAGGTTTAATAAATCAGTTAATATTATTATTGTTATTATTATTATTACTTAAAATTTATTGTATGACAAAGCAATATACAATATTTATATCCTTAATTCGGGTCATCCTCAGGTTTTTCCATGTTTATAATTATATCTTCACAGCAATATGATGTAAACAAATTTAAAACTAATTTTACATCAACGAAAGAGTATGAATATAAATATATTTTATACATCGTATAAAACCATTACAGATATTGGACAATATATTCTTACTCTTTAAAAAATTACCGGCGAATAGTGTGGACGCGGTAGCTGTGAAGCAAAAGTTTATTCCTGGAATAGTTACATACCAGAGAGAAGCTCGACCGAGAGAAGCTTTCGTTCCTAGATTCTGAGAATACTGCTAGTATTGTTTTAAGAGTAAACGATTTTTTGTTTTTTTATGGTGAATTCAATATCTCTTAATAATTTAAACTAACGTCACCTATATTTCAAAAGGGGTAAACATCCTCAAACACTCGTCCTCAATTCGATGTTTACCTCCCCTTTTTATTGCATTAATTTTGTTAACCCATTCACTAATCCTTCAAGCTGCTGTGTCTCACGCCTCACGAATAGCACGGGTCTCGATATCAGCTCTCAATACATGTTAAGTGATTTATCAGATTGGGAATTTTAAAGCAGTTTGAATACCACGGACTACCTACTGAAATGAATGAAAAGGGAATTGCAGTAAGGCTTACTCACACCACTGTATTCAAAACGCCGCCGTACTCATTCCATACTCAAGAAAAAAATTCAATATTGAGAATAGACATAGAATTAGATGGTATCTCCTTTCCTTTGTAGCTCTATTTTAGACTAATAATAAGTCAGTTACTACGTTTGATGATTAAATGAAGTTGTACTTGTTTAAAAACAAACGTCTTGAGTAACACGATAGAGCGGGTAACCTTGGAATGTATGCTATATCACCTTGCTTTTGTTGCTATATCCTCTGTACTTGTAAACGAGTTTTGCTTTTGAATGTATTTATTACTTGAATTTGAAATGAAGTGTCATTTCACACGACTGTATCCATAATTCTTCTTTGCGTTCCTTTTAGCACATCGTGAGTCTTCTTCCAACTCCACGTGTTTCTAAGCGACTATTGTATGCATCTATCGTGTATGTTTATACATTATTTACTCCATAAACGTGACTAGCGTAGAAATCTTTGTTTTCTGTTTAGTTTTATTATACCTGCATCCAGTATTCCTTCGTATTCTCGACAAAACAAGAGGATGTTGAAGAATGTTCCTTCCTGTTCATCGGTCAATGCAGGAACGTGTGCGAGTCGAGCCATTTCCCACAAGATGAAGAGAGCATGAATTAGTTTTTAGGTCGGCCGCCAGGGGAATTCCTTCCGCGCTACCACACGCGGCGGGGGTTCACACAGTCTCTGCAAGGCAGACGCTCCACACACCAGCAGAAGTCCAGTCGCCGTAATTTGCTCCTTCCTGACACTCCACGGAAACAGCTGTTAAATAAATAGTTTTTCTTACGGTGTGTAATTGCCATTGTGCCGTCGGATGCTTTCGTGCATGTTGGAGAAGATACGTCGATAAATAGCTGTTGGTTACAAAAATAATCTTCCTTAAATGGAAAATAATGCTGCTACACGATACGGAAATACTCACTTACATAAATGAATTGAGTTTACCAGGGTCGTGAATTAAGCATGTACCACTTAATAACGCAAAAGTCTCAGTACTCACATAAGAAGATATTTCTCATCTAATATCGTATCTTTTAAATCTCTCTGTATTATCAGTCACATATTTACGAGAAGCAACAATATACAATAATATTAAACCGAAACATTGAATGTTATATTTTAAAATACTCAAGTAAATTAAACTTGTTTGTTCAAAATTGCAAAAAATGTTTTATTCATAGAATTAAATTCTTTCTTTACTTTAGATATTATTCAGTAATTTTATGATATGAAAATAGCACATTTATTTCAGTAAGGAGTTATTATGCAACTTATTTCAAACACAAATTTTGAATAATTTAAAATTTTTATTCCATTTAAATATTACGAAAGAAGTTGAGGAAATTCACTCTCTAATCATAATTTGTATTATGTGATGGAACACCAGTTCAATAAACTTATAAATGTTTATAGCTCCTCACCCTAATTTCTCAAGTTTTTAAGAGTAATAATTTATTCATTCACCAAGGACTTTTGTGTACTAACCAATTATATTTACTAAAATTTCAAAAAATTTGCTGTACTTTATAAAACTGCGGCGTAGAAAGGAATTGCTTATCCTTTAATCAAGGGTGAGGAGTGAATCAGAATTAGGAGGGAAGAAGTTTTTAAAGATTTGTTAAAGATATATTTTTTCTTTGTTACTTAGAATTGAGAAAGAGTTATGTTCATGGCTAAATTCTGTTGCTATATTGTCACTGATATTTTTCGGGAAAAAGGAAACATATTTTGGAATACTCGAGTTTTCCTGCTGGCTTTCAGTTCGTTTCAGCGCATTGATCTATCGACTTGTATTTATTGTCGATTGACTTACTATTAAATTCTAGAGGGAATTTGATGTGAAAAGAGTTTGACAATAATTGACATCTGTTTTTGTGGGATTCATTCGTATATCAATTGGTGAATCGTTAAAAGTAATCATCATCTACATTAATACTCAAAAAATAAAATGGAATAGATAGTGGAGGGTGCCCGCCTCCTCGTGGAAGGGACGGGAATGTGAAACAAACATCGCAAATAGGCTCAATAAAATATCATGTACATCAAAGGAAGACTATTAATAACAGAACAAGGACAAACAGAAACAGATATAAAGAGACAAGGAGTGAAACCCAGGTAATATCCTCGTAATATGGAAACGGGAGATTGTAATGAAATAAAATGAAAAAAATAATAATACGCAAATGTCCCGTTGATTTTTCGCTCTTATTTCTGCGTAACCGACTGAGCAAATCACACAAATGAAGGATCATACGTTAAAGCATTAAAAGGTATATTTAATGTGTCCTATTATTTCATCTTTCAATCTTTCCTTTTCGAGATAAAAAGAATTTTAAAATTACATCAAGAAAAGACGCTACTGCACCCATTTAGCTGAAAAGGATGTTAGTTGACTTGAGTTCGAAAGCGCTGACGCGCTGCTTCTACTTACAACATTCGTAGGGAATTGCACGTGAATTACGTTATGCTCCATTGCTTATTACGTTCTATGCATAGCTGTTCTGATGTCCTGTTTACATTGTTTATTGCTAAATATGAAACCGTGCGAAACTTTCCTTACTAGCTATTAGGGAAAGTATTATCTGCCATATAGTCCAAATAAATAAATTATTCTTGATAATACCGTCTTTCACCTGTGTTCTTAATATTGACGCCGTGGATGGTGGCAAAAACTTTATTTTTGAACAATTTTATAACCTTAGTGGATTACTAGTTTCTGTTTTATATTTCATTAAGTGCATTTTTAAAATAAACAGTTGTTACTTTAAGTGACCTAGAAAATAAGTATAAAAATTAACTCTGAAATGAGAAAAGAAACAGAAATAAAAATCTCAAGTAGTTAAAGCTTGCGAAATTTTTTCTGTTATGTTAATGTCACATGAGGTGTACAATTTGGACGAAAAATAAAATTAATTGATAATAATGTTAAATGTTTTGATAATTTGGTTTTGGGAATCGTCTTTCTTTACAATTTTTAAATTAATGTTTCCTTCGAGATCCTTTCAGTCCGCTCCTCGACGACACACAAACCTGCGTTGTAACATTTTGCGTGGATGTCCCAACGTTCTCATCTTTTGTAAGCGCTTCATAGTTAATTCTCACAAAAATGGCTGCGTCGAACGGTTTGCTACCGTGAGTTGTCTGCCAAGGGATAAGCGTAACGAAAGGTCTAAGATTTATCGATCGGTTAGTGAAGTAACTCGGCTTAGCAAGTAACTCGGCTTAGCAGATAGTGGAAGAGTGATGAAAACGGTCTGAATCAAGTTGAACGATTCAATTTTTTTAGCCAGTTTGTATAAATAAACAAAATCACACTGGTGTGTACGTTAGTCATTTGGTTAGTTTTGAAGTAAGACAATGCGACATTTTGTATCCCACCATCCCTATCTCTGGAGTATGACCTCGTCTTGTGTACATCCTGATGGTCCACCGTCTGTTCTCGGTGGAGCGTCCAAACGCAATAAGCGAAGCGCGAATTGCGAAAGTCCGACTCGAAGTACGCTCCACGCTCGCTCCGTCGGCGGAATTTACAGCTCTGTAAATCAGAGGGGTGACACTTCGCCTATGAGAAGTGCCTCGCTTTCTCCCACCCCCGTTCCGTACGTGGATCTGCATAAACAGACAAAGAGTGCAGCTGCGTGGGGATGGAGAGGTATAATATGAATTCATAGGGAGAGCGAGCAGTATCTGTCGCTGCTCAAATCCAAGTAGTGGGGAAAGTAGATTCTTTATTACAATAACTGCATAAAAAACTGTAAATATAACGTTACATGATAAAATAGGTCATTACTCTACCAGTACTTATTTAATATAAAATTAAATGTTTTCAAGTGAGCAAAGAAGAGATTCAATTTTTTATGCATTTCATGAAATTTAATTGATATATTTTTTTTAAGAAAAGCAGACGCTGTAATTGAATATTTGAGACGAAAAAATAAATTTTTTGAGTCACTTACTATCAATCGGTAGCAAAAAAATTCAAAACCGTAACATTTCTTTAAAAGACTTAAATTTTTATTTCTTCTTTTTTTATAAAACACTTTATCTCAATTAATTAAGCAAGAACCCAAAGCAAGTTCACACCTACGATCATGTAAGTGTACAAGGCACAATAACTAATACGATTAATTATCATTGAAATAATCAGTTGAAAAACGGTTATAAAGTATGAAAATATTATTAACTTTGAAAATGTGTTGATTCTTTAAGAGAAAATGTGTTGATTCTAAATAGTAGTTTTAGCAAACTTTCTCGGCATCTCGGATATAAGTTTATTCATACGAATAAATGCACTTCACGATGCACACGGTAAGCGGAAATCACGGTAAGCCATCAGATCAAGTGTCTGGCAGACGCCACCCAACCACGAATCCGCCATTACTCGCTTATTTCCGGCGAAGTGTCACACGCACCTGTTGTATCGTGCGTCACGCAGTATCGCACGCATTCTGTATGATGCACGATTCTCTTTTCCCGGTCGTTCAAAATGCGTGATCAGTCGTGCGTGATAGAGAGAAACGATTAATTTATGAGGTGGATAGCGTCAGAAGACATTACCACCTCGATACCTTTCCGAATTGCTATATCTTATTTTTATAAGATAAATTTATATAAGTATTCTTATCATTGTCTTATTGAACAAACAACCAAAATTGAGTTATTGTTGCAGATATTATTTTCTGGACGTCGTTTTATTGTAATAATACATTTTAATTATGAACTATTTTAGTGATAATGTTTTGTAAAAGAAACTATCCATTTTTCTTTGTTCCTATTTTCCATTTTCTAACTTCATTGCCCCTGTTCCTCGACCTCTTGGCCACTAACAGCGTTATTCTTCTTAATTTTCCTTCTCTTCCGCAGTTTCCTTTTTCGCTTCTAGGAATTCTATTTGTTTCTTCTATGTGAATTTGCATTCTTTCCTTATGCACACGGCGTATTCTTCAAACTGAATATAATCTTGTTCTGTTTCCATCCATTTCTCCCATTCCTGTAAATTAAATTTACAAATGACTTTTCCTCCGTCTCCGTCCCTCTTTCAGACGCTGTAACACTGCAATCAAGCAAGACGTGCATTACATCTTCAATACCCTGCCCACAAAAGCACGTTTCAATTTCCTTTATTCTCCTCTTTTTCTATACTGTTGAAGTCTTCGTGACCAGTAAATATTTCAATTATCTGAGCTCCTGGCTTAAACCATTTCTTTTATTGTACATATGTCACGTCTTTATTAAATTTATATAAGTCTGTACCCTCTGAAGTTTTTTTCCCGTCGTATTTCCCAACATCGTATTCTTTAGTATTTTCCTCTTTCATCCCTTGCCTTATTTTTTCACCATCAATCTGCACTTCTTTTCCTCTTTTGTTTCTATTTATCGTAGTCCTATCACTTCGACTTTCAGGTCCATTGGTAAGACTCCATACTAAAGACTATCCTAGATTCTCTTCCAGGTGTCGGTATTGACTACTGGATGATTCGATAAATAATGTAGTTAGTTCACAGCCTGCCCTCTATGTGACGCTGATAAATTCGGCTATGTCCAAAGAATTAAAACGGTAAATTTTGTTGCGCCAAAGAAAGTAAATAACGTTTATTTATCTTAAATGAAAAATACTTTATAACCAGGGTATATGTCATTTTCTCCTTTCACGATGCAGTGGGTCAACAGGTTCCCATGTTGTATGGCTGCGTAATCTTCTCATGACCTTCTAGTTCCCATTTTGCATAGGGCGTGTTTGAGTTTACAAAATTTACCTTAGAACCGTGTTTAACTGTTAAATCACAATATTGCATTATTAACGTTTTCTTCTTTATCTGAACTTTTGTTTTAACGCATACAATTCTTATGTCTAGGAAACTATTTCTAAAGTTGCTCTTTCTAGCAAATTGATGTTGAAGTAAAATTTTCATTAATGTAGCAAAGTAGAACGAAGAATGTAAGGATGTAACTTTCACAACCAAGGGCAAATATATTTAATCAGACCTGTTCATTTTCCTAGAAGTCTCCTGCCTTAAGTTTTGAGGACTAAATATTAGTATTGTTTATTTATGGTTACTTTTCAATTCTGCGGGCTCCGATGTCGACCTCGTACCAGGACGATGATAAAAGCTGATACATATATTGAATGACATATAGTACTAATATATTCACTGTCAGCCATTCCTTGGCAAGGATTGTTACAGGAATCCTTGGTTGAAGATTGAACTCGTCTTTCTCATGTTCTTTCTTTGCGAATCACGATGAGAAAGGATGTTATTGCGAGGAATTATTGGACAACATAATAATGCGCAAAACTATTTTGAATTTCTTGTTTTTATATTGTCTTTCTTTATTTGTGTGTTCAACAGAAACTTTAAAAAACTTACTGTCTAAACTAAAGAGAGTCGTGGTTGTATGTTAAGTCATTTTTGGTGTGATGAATTAACGCAGACAGAACTGACCTAGATATCTCAAAAAGTGGTGTAGATACAGAAGTGCGGAAAGAGAGTTGGTGGGGGTGCAGTATATTCTGTAACGAATCGATATCCGTCTGGGGCAAATGACGGAAACCCATGCTTTTCTGTTCTGGGAAAGCCTACACATGCTGGGAGCGAAGACTCAGCCACAACAGCTAGATGTTAGAAAACAAGACCAATTTGCGAATCACTACTGTTATCGGGTTCACTTTGCTCGTGGAGATCACGTATTTGCAACAAACAGAAACAAAGAATCGTTCCACTCTTGAGAACGTTAGTGATCATGTGTTGTTGAGACGAAGAGATTAAATCGCAGAGTAAACAAAGCCTGTTGAGAAGTAGATAGCGTTTGGTCTATTCTGCTCTTCCTCTGGGAAAGCACTGACATCAGCCACGCCCATTTCACGGAGCAACGCCCCAAATTCGACCTTCGATCCTTATTTGCAGAACAAGGGATTACTTGAGTTTGGAATTGTTCCTGGAATCACGAAATGTGATCTGCTCCCATTCAAGCGTTACGTGATTTCGAGTAAACGCTCAAGGAAATTTTTGACAGTTAGAGTTAGGGTATTGTGAGAGGTAATTGTATGTACCCAAAGATTTCGTCTTCCCTATATACACAACAATTATGACTCATAATTGTAGAATTACCATCCCATTGAAGCTTCGAGTTAAAAAAACATAAAAAATAATATTTGCTAACCATAACATGTGACTTTCGCTAGTAGAACCCCATTAGGAGCAACCGATTGATTTGGACCTCACTGGTAAGGGTGAATTAAACATTCCTGTTTGAAACTTACCTGAAAATATCGCAATATTCATTGAAAAATCTTCAGTGCGCCTCTCAATTATCCGATTAAATCATTTTACAAAGAAAATATTCTGATATATAAAAGTTGTGAAACAGTATGCACGAAAAGGATCATTTGAAAACTAGATGAAAACTTCGGAAATGATTTTTAACACATCTCCATTTTGTTCGCACCATCCTTTTGAGGCAGCATACGTGAAAAGAAAAAAAATGTTATCCATTTCATCGTCCTCCGCTGGCCAGGCAACAACCATAAAGACTTGGTGAGAATTCATAATGCTCCCGTACAATTTTCTGTCCATGCCCTATATGAAGGATAAAAATAAGAAAATGTGTAGTTTTATCGAACCCACAAGAAATGGGAATTTAGTTTTTCTCTCCATCTCGTATCTAGATCGTATTGAGCACATTCAAGTTTCGGTTCCAAATAGTAGTTTGTTTGTTCTTTCTTTTCAAGGGACTGCAAGTTCTTGAATCGAATTAGTCATGCATATTTCATGTGTGATAGATAGTAATAACTAGGGCGGTATGGTTGTGCTTAACGTTAGGTAAGCATCCTTCTGTCCTTAAGCCAAAATCGTAATGGCTACTATGATTATCATTGAATAGCTTTCACTTTTCCAGCAATTCACTGAAACAATTTTAAAACAATCATGTATATTTCATACATCACATGTATAATCAGAAAATAAAATCAAAAGTTAATCTGCTCCAACTTGATCTGTAAGGGCGATGGGTCAATAGACAAAATACACTTGTTCATAGTAATTCAAAGAAAAACCCGAGTGGATTGCAGTGGTAGGTGTAGAGTCTTTCTAGAGAAGTGCTACGTATTTTCCAGTCTCTCAGCTCGTGAGCTAATCGATGCGTGAAGTAGCTACGAGAGTGAAAGTGGGCTCGCATGGTGCATTAGGGTATCCGCCCAATTCTTCATACCGAGGTTTGTTTTTTACCTTGGGAATCATATTTATTTACAGTTCTGAACTGGACAAAAAATCGAAAACAGATGTACCACTCTTAATTTTCTTGGACTTGAATGTATATAAGAACCACTTATTCAAATTGTTCAACAACTTGATCCCGAAACGAACCAAAAAAATAAATTCTAAAATTTAGATTCAGTTATTGATATTTCAACTTATAAATATTCAAAACTATTCTGTGTTATAAATTTGACTGTAATTGAATTATTATGGTGTTGCTAAGAGCATAAAGAGATCATATGATGGTTAATTTACTCGGCAGCCATGTCATTAATACATTTAAATTCATTTGATCATGTTATTTATCTCATTTGAACTTATAGTGTTGAGATCTGTGGCTTGTTTATTTTTACGTCACTTTATTTCTAATGAGGATTGGAAATTCAGTCGCAGCTTTGACGCGTTTAAAAACATTTTTTAATCTAATCTTGATATTGTAAATCTTTTAAATAAAGATATTATTATATTTTTGTTACTTTTCATTGTGTATTAAACAGTGACGAAGAGAGACACAATTCATTGATTCATTTACTGGCTGATAGTAACTCTCATTTTGCTTATTTACAGGAAGGAAATCAGTAACTTTGTCAAATCAAAAATATTGATATGTGTTGTTATCTATGATTTGATTGTTATTGAGCTAAGTAAAATACTGAACAATGTACCGTACAATAACGTACACTTGGTCGCATTGCAAAAGGATAAATGTTTTAATAACTCTTTTCTAACGTAACTGGGCGCATAAATGAGTGCATATCACCGTTATCTGATGGTTATAAAGGAAAACATTTTTTTCTATCGTCGAGTAGCGGCTAGGTTGCCGTCAAATCACCTCTCAAGTTTTCTTGTACTTTTAATACGTGCACTGAGTAAAATTTGAGTCGCTTTCTGGATTCCTGATAGCCTCTTGACTCAAGACACTTATTTACCTTACATTTTAACTTATGATTCAGAGGGTAATTAAAAAGTAGTATTTTGAGCATATTTTTTTTCATATATGCTAAGAGTTTTGCGTTTTGAGCAATAAATAGAAAATATCTGTTTAAAACTTAAAGTTTTAGTCACAAAAGGAATAAGTAATAAAGCATTTTTATTACTTATTTAGTGTAAGCGCTTGTTAGATAATCAGCGTATTCGAAAAGGCAGCTACATGGACTAATTTTCCAAGTTCATACCAAACATGTTCCCATACTTTTCTCAAGTATACTATTAGATAACGCCATTACTCGACATCCAAATAGGGAAAAATGTTGCGATTACTGCCCCTTGTACAAGTACTTACATGCCAGATTACTTCGATATTTCCTGTCGTTCATATAATGACCGGTCTCTTTTATTTGTGTACTTGCTCAAGTGAGAAGAAACCGAACTCTGAACCTCCATTTAGTGCTCACATTAGCCTTAGAAAGTTGTACTAATTGAAATTCCGCCAATGATGCTATGCAGCCCAAGATTGTGGTATGTTGGAGAACTTTCAAGATAGACAGATTTCTTATCTATTTGATCAGTCACGTTGAAACTGGAAAAAGTAATGTGTAAAAGTAGTTAAGCTCGTCTCCCCATAATCGGTCAAAAAATCGTCCATCTCAAAATTTACCGAAACCATTTTTGCCCGTTCATTTCGAAAAAAATTAAAGGAGAGGTCATTTATTTGAAATTTTGTTCACTGTTTAGCGTTAAATATCTCCAAGTCTGTAGCGTGAAACCTATGCGTGCAGTCAACACAAATAATTATTAAAAATATATTAAAATTAATCACTATACTTACACATCTGTCAATGAATGCTAAGGGTCCATTCAATAGTTGACAACCATACTTCTCATTACTTTTGTTCATCAAAGGATATTTTAGATTTTAAAAAATTAAAAAGATACTCTTCTTCAAAATTCAATTGTAAAAATACACCAACACAATTTTTATTACATAATTTTGTGAATCGTGAAATGTATCTTTTTTGGTACCAAAACATAAGAAAAAAAATTTTTTCACAAATTTTTATTGTAGTTGTGAATTTTAATATTATAACTCATTTAACAGTGCTTACGCATGTAATTTACATATTGTCATATGTTGTATATTTTACCTTATCTCTGTATAAAAATATAAATAAATATGTATTGATATTCAAAGGTTATTCATAACATACATTATTCGCTCAAGTTAATTCATTTTAAAATGGTCAGACTTAGTGAAAAATATTTTCATTAGTAATTTTTCTTGTTCGAAAAGAATAAACTTTCTATTTGGTACCTAACTTAAAAGAGTAATTACCTTCCATTGATATCACTACCCACTTTATTTTTGTATTATTTTAAGTAAGCCTTGTATGATACATCGCCAATTTTTAAAAATCCGATCAATTCCGATCAAGTGCCTTATTTTATTATCTATTTTTGTTTCAGGTAAGTGCCTTGGAGTCTTCGTGATGATAAAATAAGGAACCTCCTTTGGTGAGTTCAAATAAGATATTTTTCAGCATAAGGTCTTTATCAAAGTTATACTATAATACAATCTTTTATTGTTTTCACCGTTCTTGTTTCGTTCAGATTGTTGATCTCATAATATTTTTCACCCATTTCATACACCTCCATCAATTGCATGTGACAAAGAATGTTTTCTGTCCCGGGCTAAAGTTACCGCAAGGCATCAGGTGTGGAGTCAGGACTTGAACCATCATTCCTTACCCCATCGGAACATGTGGTACATGGTTATGTTGAAAGCATTGAACACAACTTACAAATTAACTTTTCGTTTGGAATATTGCATCTAATCATACGAAGCGATAAAATGAATAACACAGTACTGTTGAAAACATTGCTCATGTACTATATTATCACATTCAAAAATGCATTCGAAAACTCACTTAAAATCTTTCGTGCACGCAAGCGGTGAATTACGCATGAGAAATCAGTATATAAATCCTATCGTGTACTTATCGTGAAAAAATGTGATGAATACTTAAATTACCTGATTTTAATTAGCACTATTTTAAAAAACATAGAATGAGAAACGAAATTACTTATACTTTTATTAAAATAAATATAGGTTCAAAGAATCGAAGCAGTCGTGGCCGAGTGGTTAAGGCGTCTGACTAGAAATCAGATTCCCTCTGGGAGCGTAGGTTCGAGTCCTACCGACTGCGGAATGGTAATTTTTTTATTGAAACCTTTCCCTGTCATTGGAGAGGAATTCGTCGCACTTCTACACAATTAAGGAATACATTCCCCACGTAGGTCAATTTATTGAATAATTCATGACAATTGTTTTCCACCTTCTGAGTTCTGCATTTCAGCTGAGCTTATATTAAGATAGTATACATTGAATAATGGTGTTTAATGTTTTGCGATGGATTAACGTTATGTTTACAATTTGAACCACTTTCCAGAATCTAAGCGCAACACCTCCAAGCAGTCAGCATGGAGATTTTTCTTAATCCATGGTACATCTCCATGCTGTTTTTTCTTAATCCATGGTACATCTCCATTTTCTTAATCTACGTATTTGGCTACATAAATTGAAAAGTTTCTTCTCAAAAATTATACAAATAGAAAAAAAACTTATCATGTGGTCCTGATATTGGTCCTGATTTCTAAAATTTTGTTGCATTACTTAATTAATTCAGTGTTATATTTAAGTAGATTTTGCGTATTCCTTGAGTTAATGAAGTAAATCAAACGCATTTATGAGGAATGATAAATAGTATTTTCAGTTCTTTCTTTACATTTCATTTACAAATTAAATAATTAATTATTACTGAATTTTCTCCCAAAAAAGTAAAAAAAAAATAATCTCAAGAAATGAAGTAAAGATTATTAAATTTCTCCTGGGGAAAGATATATGAATATTCATTACACTAGGGAGGGGGGGCGACTAATTCTTAGTAGAAAATGTATTAAATAAAAACTGTATTGTCACGACAGCAGTTAAAAACTGCGTGAGACCGCCTGGAGGACAATGAACCAATTTACTCTCTGGTAGCAGGTAAGGGACCAACCAAATAAATCAAAGTGCCCAAGAACTGTGGCGAATTTGACATTTCTGCATATCATTGAATAAATGAAAGTTACATAAAATTATTTTGATTTTATGGAACGTGTTCAAGGCTTCCTTGGGAGGACAGGTTTCTAGAAACAAAGTACTTTTTCAAAATTTGTGTGGAAGGGGTGAAATTGCAAACGCACCGACTCCTAGCACCTCTCCTACAGGCACTCGCTAACTGTGAAGAATGTGTTCGAGAAGCAGTAAACACGGTTCAGTCTAGTTCGAATTAAGCAGAAAGAATTAATATTTTCCTGGGCGTCCGATGTTCCTCACTATTTTCGTCTAATCTTAAGACTGAACACTATCCTGAACTGAATCTTCAATTGAAACTTACGTACGTATTCACTTGAAGATATTTTTAGTCAAGATAATACTTACTATTTGAAAAATGTAAGGTAATTGAAACAGATTCTTTAAAATTAACTTTCATTTCAAATATGAGATGAATGATTAATTTATCGGTGAATGATTAAGAGATCGGCCTCTTTCTTAATACAAATAATACGACTGTAATCAAATACTCAAAAATCGTTTGTTTATGAACTCAAAAATCGTTTCTTTCTGATCGCATTCTTCCAAAAATGTAAGGAAACCACTCTCTTATATTTCACACTATAGCTGTTCGTGAATCTGCAGAGAGTGCACTCTGGTTTTGTTTACGAAAAAATCAGGAAGTATGACTAATAAGAGGGATTCGAATTTTTCAAATTATTTATTACATGCTAAGTTATTCATCATACAGTTTTTTTCCTCAAAATTGTCTCCAATTTTGAACATAGATTCGTATTCGTATAAAAAATCTTTTGATTGGAAGTCAGATTATGTTACTATGGTTAAACCAATGCGTTGCTGTTTTGTCAGCTCAAGTTCCTCATATCAATATGAATGTACATGGGGAGGAAATTTGAGAATAAAATATCGATATTAGAACGGTAGAACGGAACCAACAACCGATACCTGATACGAAATTGAACCTACGTAATACTTGGTTTACATATTTTATAACTTCTGTGTTTTTATTATACAGAGTAATTAACTTCTAAATTATTTTGAGTAGGGGAATATATGTTATTATATTCAATAGTTAGGACTTAGAAATGGATGAAATAAAGTATACGCAATGGTTTCCCGCATCTAGTTTGTAAAATGTTGCTGAACATTTGAAAGAAGTTTTCAAGTTTTACGGCTTTCGTAAATTGATGCATTAGGCACCGTATTTAACTACGTCATTTGTAACCGCCTAGTACATTGGAACAAGAGACATGCGAAAAATAAAAATGAAGAATATTACATCAATTATTGAGGAAAAATATTAATTGCCATCCAACATTAATATTCATATATCGAGTATGTTATATTTTGGTTTAATAAAAAAGGTGTATAACAAAGTACACTTGATCATGCTTTTCGTTGACAGTACTATTTTAATTTTATCTGATCAAAAGTTTGTATGGAAATATTTTCTCTCTGGAACAAGAATGGCCACGTCTGACATGCTCTCTCCCGTATTTTCAATTTTCCCGCTTCCTTTTACAATTTTGAAGTTTTATAATCGGTTGCATTAGTTACTGGGAGAAAAATTCCTTTCTCTTTTCGGAGATGTATAACCATATTCTAATATAAAACAACCGTGACATTCCATATGCTGGCCCATCAGCTGGCAACAGTAGCGCCTCTACCCGCCGGCAAGTGCCACTAACTCATTACCATGCTCGCTCCAAATGGTATTCACCTATGACCAACTTGATTACACGTAGTGATACTCGCGTACCACTTTAAGGCGTCACTGCTTTGAGGTGCAAGTACAAATCTTCATTACCGCAACTATGTGATAATGCACTGGTAAAATTTCGCCTTCGCTCGGGAGGTCAGGTTACAACAGTTTACAGTTCTAGAAAACCGACAGAAACCAATCACACGTGGATTTACACCGATGAAATGTGAGAAGCGATCCCGATACGCATTCCTTCGGAAGAGGGGCGGTTCCCTGAAATGGGGGGTCAGTTCCATCCATTTACATTTCTTCTTCTTTCGTGAACGTGACCAGTCCAATGGAAACGCGTCCGCTATATTCCACCTGGTGATATGTTTCCTTTTTCCTTTCTTATTCCGATGAATTGGATAAGGGAAGTTGACCGACCGGTGAGGTGGGGGAGAGGAGAGGAGACAAAGGGTCAGAGACGGGTGACCCGCAGGGGAAGGTGAGCGGTCCCTAACCTCGGGAAAACAGTTATACTGCTGATGGGCGGCTCTGGATACACGCACTGTAATATGAAATTAAGCTTTCGATTAATATGCCTCTGTACGGGTAGTCATAGGTACGACTGTGTCTGTAGGGAAGAAAAAGAGACTAGTGAACATCAACTGTGGGACTGCCCCCTATACGGACCGGAAAGAGCAGAATATATACGAAGAATAAAATCTTTAGAATTAACAACACTACAGGATCATCACGCACGAATAAGTACACATCAAAAGTTTGAATTATTCCGTAATTTTGTTACACATCTCAGCCTAAGTAGAAACGTATATAAAGAAGAGCTAGAAGGTAGATGAGCTTCCGCCTCTTTGCGGCAGGGAATGTTGTTCACAACAGATAAGAGACGTTAAAAAGATAATAAAAACAAATGAAAAGGAGAAAATATAGAAAATAAGCCTTGCATTGATTAAGTTATAGACAAGGCGGTCTTTATATCAAAAGCCAAAATAAACGAAAAAATAAAATAAACGTGACGTTATGTCTCAGTTATTAAAACTACTGGAAATTCGATAATCCCGTTGTGATTCTCGAACAGACATGTTGTGGATCGGGAACGCATGGAGGTGACACTCCCACACCGGTTTTGTCGTGGGAGCGGCGCTCCTTTTCGAACAGCGGAGCGTTTCAGTGTATTCAATCAGATTATTATAATTCTTTTGTTTGTACAAGTTTGAAAAGAGTGACAAACATAGACAAAAAATACATATTTTTACATGCAAATGTTCCTATTTATCTAACTAAGAAATGACACATATTTGAAATTAAATTTTCCAGACTGCCGTTAGTGGTAGGGAGACTTTCATACCCTATTAAATAAATAATTAAAGACTTATGACCTTTAATGGACGAACAGTATATATTTTGTAATTTAAAAACTCACTAGTTTTGTAATTTATTTAATTTGATTATATAATGAACGTTAACTGTAGTAGAATTTCCTACCCTATACTAACTTCTCCATAGTGTAGGAAATATCATCACTATATCAAATTTAGCACTTCATGCTTGTTCTAATACTATAAAATATCTAATCACTGTAGCTATTTTCCATTCAGAATAGCAGTTTTAACCTAGTGGACGCAATATCCCACGGCAAACCCTTCAATTTTTATAAATTTTATTTGAGTTTTCTCCAATATCTTACATGTTACAGGAAAAATCATTTTAAATGAGATAAAAAAATAATTTTTACATCAACAGTATTAATTTCACCATTTCTAATCATATTTACGCAATAATACCATTTTTTGCCGTTGGGAAATTGTTACTTACATTTGTGGTTGTGTTCTGCATTCATATGATTGCGACAGAAAAATAACTTTCGTGAAATTATTCGAGATGAGTACAAATTATTTCTATAAATTACACAGGTCATAACGTAAGGTGCGGCCAAGGGTACTGAAACTTGGGAAAATATTAAAGTAATTTTCTATCAATTGTATTGCAATATTGGTCTTATTATCTCGACCATCGACTAATCTTAATTCTTCTGCTCTGAAACCGTGTCTTATTAATGGATTCGTTTCCTTTATTTGTTCGATGTATTTGAGATATACAATAAACTCCTTTTTTATACTATTTAGGATAACTATGAATAAAGGGATTGGAAATAACTTTGGTTCACTTTTCAAATTCCAAAATGGCAAATTTTGTATACTATTACTCGGAAATTAAAACTCCCAAACATATTTAGTTTAATGATAAATAATTATTGTTCACAACGCGTTGAAGGCTGTGTACTTTACAGAGAAGATTTCATGTTAAGAAATCAAATTCGGTATTACCAATCAATTCGTTCAAGATAGTACAAAATATGTAAATATTCAAAATAGATAACACGAATATGATGTATTGATGTCAAAGACTTACATATATGTCCTGTTTATTGATTTCTTTATTTTGTATAAACTTTGTCAATCTTACTTAGAAATAAAACTATCAGTGAATCAATTACTTAATTGGATCCAGAATATCGTAGACGTATGTGTTTCGTCTGAGCAACACTTTTTTTGACTTTTTGGTTAAAATTATTCTGTTTTCCATGACCTTATGTTAAACTTCAATGGGTATACCAGTATAGTCTCAAATAACTGTGTTTCATTTTATTTCAACTCCGTATTTAGGCTAAACCGTATTTGGTTCACCTCAAACTAATCGTCTTACGAAAATGGCTTGCACATCCTAATCAAGTACTCGAAAAAGCGTCTCGCCAGTTTTTGTCGCTTCTTTTGGCAGAAACGCTTTATATATTGTGAACTAAAATGGGAATATACATATTAGTACCTTGTACAATATTTGAAATATATTCTTGTTGAAAGGGTTCGACCAAATACATGTAGTTCAAAATGAAATATTTGACAAGATAACTGATTTTGCTACAACTCTCTTCAGTCATTCCCCGATAAATTATGTTCGACTTTTTTATTCTGTATTTGCAACAACTTGTGAATCGAGTTCTTGTATGGTTGAAAGTATTCACATGACCTTGTGACTTATTCTGCTTATTTACGATCAACTCAATTATACGTGTCTAATATGCCGGATGTCGTAAAAAATCATGAGTAGCTACTTTAAAATAAAATAAGCATGTTACCTTCAATGATACACACTTTTTCTTTCTTTAGATCCAGATTTGGGCGTGGGACGAGTGCAAATGAGATGTCGCCTTACATAACATGATAGGTGTAAATTACTGTCGAAAAAACTCGATTGCTTGTAAACTGCGTGTCGATTCCATTGCAAGGTTCTATCATCTCTAATTTCGGTTTATTCTAGAAATCTTACTTGGACTTTATTTTCAAAATTATGTCTGAATGTTACTAACGGTATAATAGTCCTGATATTTCAATGATGTGAGTTGAAACGGGATTAATAATTCGGCTTTGAAAAACATGAAACAATGGTTCGCTCCTAATTATTTTTTATATTAAAAATTATATATATTTTATTCCACATAGCCAAGTTTGCTCTTTGAGGTTATGTCTAATGACACGGAAAATATCAAATATGTTACCACCAGTGGTTGATTAAAAGTAATGTCTGTGTATCATGACTGCAAGTATCCAGGAAAAGTATTATCAGCGAACGCACTTTATTTTCTGAGTCTAGTCCCATGTTCCGAGTGCTAGTAGTTTGTTAGTAGGTGGACTGGTTGGGTTTACCAACAACTAGGCTCACGTTGAGGTGTTAGTAGGAGTAGTTGGTAATAGTTAGATTTATTGATACTAGGTGCAGTAGGAGATGAATAGAAGAAGGAGGGTTCGCTTTTCAGTAGTCTCAGCTATATGAACTGGGACATTAATGTGAAAAGCTATAAATTTTTTCTGGACCCGTCGGGAACGCTAACCCTTACTCGACTCGTGGGCATACGTACGTTGTGTACTAGTTAATTTTACATTTAACACAAGGAAGCGGCATTGATGGTGGCACCGGTCTTCGAAGTGACCCCCCCCCCCAGGGGACTTACATGTAGTAAGTACGTGTTTGGCAAACACGGGACCCCGAGCTGAGTCTGGCATTACTTCCACTTACTTGTGTAAGGCTCCTTCCATTCTCTTTCCTGACCTTCCTTGGTCACCTCTTATTCTTTTCGATCCCGACGCTAGGGTATCTTTCATTTTCCTCTTTCTTCTTCTTCTTCTTCTTTTTTTAAAATGAGATATGTTGATATTTGAGATATGTTGAATTTTGAGTTGTAATTGAGGAGGGTTTTTAGTGGGTATGGTTGAGTCATTCGGCAAGTCCCACACGCGGGGAGAGTCATGTTGGCTCTCCCTAGTGCGTAAATGCATTTTCCCTACCTGTACAAGTTTTAGGGCACTAATGACCTCGATGTCGACGAACCGTAAAACCCCACCAAAAAAAATAATCGAAGTGAACGTTTGCAGATTCGAAACTATACTGGGCATTATTTTTTAAATTCAAAGCATTTATTTTAGACTCGATTAACGGCAATAGTTATTTGGATTATTGAATAATTGAATCATTTGGCTTATTTAGCTTATTCAATTATATTGGCTCGACGCTAATAACCGAAATAGTTAATAATCCTCATAACACATGCTACGTCATAGCCCACCTAAAAATAGTGTTTCTAAGCATGCAAATTACATGGAAAGAAGTAGGGACTACTCTGTTGTTAATGTACATGATAAAGTGCTAGTTAAATAAATTTTATTGTTGCTGTTCTTTATACAGTTTTTAATAAAGTCCAATAACACAATCAGTTAATTAAACAACAATAATTCGTTTTGCACTGTGTAGTGTTGAATACTACTAAAACCGTCTATTCAATATATTGTTTCAAGTTTTTCTTGCAAAGTCCAGAATTTAATGTATGAAAATCCCATTGGCTTCTTCTTATCATTCGTACCATACAATTTTTAAAATTGTTGATAAATTTAACCTAAAAAATTTGCAGTACCAAACTACGAGTATGATTTAAAAACCAAATAATGTACTATAAAAAATGTGTTAAGGATATTTACATGTACATTTAGACTTGAAGGATATTAGCAATGTCATCACTATTATCATATTATTACATTTTTATTTCATGATATTTTTCAATAATTCCGCATTTACTCCAGAACCAATGTTTTATGAATAAATTTAATAACCAGAAATGAGAGTATCTTCAGTGACGTGCTAATGTGGGGTATGAGACTCGCTCGTCATTAAAATTTACTATCTCTGTCATATGAATGAGATTTTAAAATAATTGTTGCCCTACTTAAAAGAACGTAGTGAAACAAATGCAACTTGCTGTTCCTACAGACGAGTCTCGTAATATCAACAGTGGCTCCTGAATAAGCGTAAATACAGCTTTGAACTGTTAACACCTGTTATTAGGAGTGATGAGTTAGAAATAATCATAAAAAACGAACGTAATTACTGCACCGGAATGAGTTTACTTTCTTTGACGTTGAGTCTCGATTTTTTCGTGTGTCTTTTAAAGTGTTAGTTCTTGGAGAGTGCAGTGTGTAACGTGCATCCTGTTCGTGAGAAGGATTGAGAAACCGGCTGATGGTGGTTTTCTTTTTTGCTTTTTTGTCAATATCGAGGATCATCTGCGCAATTTGGACCAAAGCTGGTTCGGGAATGATTCATTGAAATTTCTCCGAGCAAGGTCATTGACTGGAAGATGCTCGACGATTATTCAATCATTCTAACTCGGGACTAATGTTTCGTTGAAACAACATAACTTCCATTATTGGTTAAAATGGACGAAAAGATGATTCAGAGCGGTCGGTTCCAAATAGTATTTTTGAGAAATTTTGGAGAGAGGGTACGTAATTTTCTCGTTTAAGAGCCGAAAACGTTACTTTCTTTAATAAAATTAGATGAGGTTATTCATCAAATTATGCATAGAAATTGAACAATATAGCACCATTCACGAACTTTCTGTGTTTTGAACCCGTATAAAATTATATAAATAATTAGAAAATGAAGAATTTCTTGAAATTCATCAGAAAGAAGAAGCAAGGGAGCTTGAAGAAATTAATGAATTAGTAATGAAAAATTTCTGTCACAATTTACATGTACAATATATAATAAAATAAATTATTTACTAATAATACTAGTATACTTAAAATTTATCCCTACACTTTCGCCACCCCTAGCGAGCTCCTCATCATCGCGATCACATTCTGACAAAGTCATGAATTTTATAACGATACTTAACTAAATATACCTTGTTCTTTTGCTTCAACTCTAACACAAACAAATACTATGTCTTAAATTAAATTAGTAGTTGGAGAAGATTAAATATATATTGCAAATTTTTAATCCATGTGTTTACATTTCACAAGTATGGACATGTTTTGATGTTATTCCAGGTATATATATTCTTTCCCACTTATGACAGCCATTTTATTTCTGCTGATTCATTACAAATTGCAAATAAATGATAGAGTTAAATCCAAATCTGTTCAAAAATTATCTTTTCTCCAGTTAGAAAATCTAACGTCTTCAGGGTTATTTGTTTAATTCTCCGCGTTCATGTGGTAATTAATATTCAAATGTCCCAAAAACATTCTTTGCTGAACGTATTTGTCTTAGAAAAATAAATTCACGTGTTCTTGGCATTGATAATTAATTGCAGATATAATTAATTTGGAGTCCGATTCTACGAGAAATTGAATTCATCTCGTAATTGATCATGTCGAAGCTCCCTTCCGACCTTCCCCTCCAACGCCATCTGTTCTGGTTGCTTTTCTTTTTTTTCAATGTTCCATCTGTTTTATATTCTATTCTATTTCATTGCTTTTTGTGTCAGGTATGTCGCGAGATAAGAATCCCCTCTCGCCTTTTGTGCTTTATTTTCTAGTCCGAATTCTTTCATTCTTTCGCGACACCCCTCAACGTGTCTTTTTATCCCCTAGTCTCTTGTCCGTAATAAGTCGTCTTTACAAAACTGGATATCCATTGAATCTCTCCTTTGGGATAAATTATTTCGGGAAAAGAAAAGTGTCGAGTTTGAAGCTTATTTATGAAAGCTGTATTTGAATGCAAAAGTTGTAGTCCTTTGGAATGAATATGATTAATGTATGTTGATATACAATTACATAACTTTAATCTTGAAAATAACACGGAAGCTTCTAGCTACAGGCGTTAATACATACTATGATTTGTATGGACGGAAGTATGTTTTAAATATTATATATTACTCGCATGATTAGAAATTTCTCTTGTGTAGAAACTTCGAAGTTTTATTTTCTGATCTGAAGTTAGAATGTAAATAATGACAAAAATTAACCAAAACTCAAAATACATAGAATATTAAAGTGTCATGTCCGAAAAAAAATTATTTTTCAAAATATCGGAATAAATTCTGTGACACGTAAAAAGTTAATTTACGCGTTCACAGAAAAATTAATGGCGTTAAAAAGAAATAAAGAATTGATTCTATAAGCTTTTACTATTCACGGTTTTGAAATTCATTAGCATTACTATTTTCTTGGTTCTCATTATTACTCCATGTTTCAAAGCACAATTGGTGGAAGTTGCTAATTTTATGGCTCGTAATAAATTTATGAACGCGACCCTAACTGTGGAGTAGTAATTAATACAAACGTGTACATCTCAGTGTTTAATCTAATTTTAAATGGATCATGTGTAAGTCATGAAATTGATTTGAATTATTTGTGGTTGCAATATGTGTACGCTTTTTGGATTATGGAATTGGTGGAGGTTTTTTTAATGTACTTTTAAGTTCTTAAATTAGATATGTATTTTTGTTTAGTTTCACTGAAACGATGGATCGTTTATCTATGTTATATATTTTTTAATTTATGCTTTCATGATGCCAGATTTTTTTCGCTCGTCTTGCAGTTCTAATGATGATCAAAATTAAAGGTCGAAACATAGGCGTAATTTTAAAAATTCTTTGGTCTAAATACAAGAACCTACGTCCGTTGAATTATTTGTGTATTAAGAAAAGGAAATATGTCATGGAAATGAGTTGCATTCTACAATTTCGCTAGTAGCCGTGATCGTCTAGTGGTTCGAACATTATTTTGTTGTCGTAATAACCCAGGTTCGTATCCTGGTGACGGCAGTGGAAACACTGTCACGGCGGAGTTCATTTTTATTTACTTTGTTGTAATGAAGATATTCCTGATATGTGGAGTATTTGTCCTCGTGCTTCGTTGATCGGATACATTGATTTCTTGTAAATCCAATAATGCTACCCATCCACCAAACTCTATTGCTGTCGTTTCTCTTTGTGCTCGCGAGTAACGCAACATTGTCTTTAGATTTGTATAATCTCTAATATGACCTCCATATGGGACCTTCAAACTTAATGTAACGTGTATGTAATGCCATAAGTTAAACTTGACACGGACAGTTTCAAACACCTTTTAATTGGTCATTTAACGTGCATTGCTATAAACAATCATTTATTTCAATATGATCCCATTCTCATCCCATCTTAAATTTGGTATGTTTTAAAAAGTTTCCCGAATGCAATATGTTAAAAATAAATTTTAATATATTTAAAAAACCTTTGAAATTTAAAAAATATTTAATTACGTTTTAACTTAATCTTGTTGCACGTCGTATTAGACCTCTTGCATATCTAAAGACAATATTACAAATTTGCTTACGTCAAATAGTTTTGAAGATGGGGGCATTTAAATATTTCAAAATGCGTTGGAAATGGAACAAATATAGAAATATTGAAAATTAATGACTTAGAAAGGAACAATCAGAAAAATATAAAATTTTGTATTTTCATAAAAACCTATAGTAGTGTCAATTTACAAAAAAAAAATACTTAATTCCGAGTCACGGGGGTCTAATTTTGTCCGATTTCACATGGTCTGCAATTGTTGTCGGTCTTCGAAAGGGATTGGAGACGCCTAACCATTGTAGCATACCAATACTGAGCACCTGAAGTGAATAAAGAAGTCTAATTAGAGGGTCCCAACGAACTAAACTACGGGATTACGCACTGCCCATAAGCCAGGGTTTTGTGATTTCCGAGATCATACACCTACGTATTACGGGCTGTACTTAATACTGAGGTTGCTTCATTAATACTGAGGTACTAAATTAATATGGCTCATATTAATTTAGTTTTATGTGTACTCAACATTGGCACGTTTGTGTACATAAATTCTGTAGCCCCATCCTGGCCCGGGTTTTTCTCCGGTTTTCCTTCGGGTAGAGGCGGATTTATCATACAGGTTCTCTAGGCTTTGTCTAGGGGCGGGTCTATTGTAACAATAAATCGTGAATTTAGTGTTATTTCAATTTTTAAGCACTATACTCAGAATAATCTATAGTTCGATAATAACTTACATGTAATTTTTTGCTTAAAATTACAAACATATTGACATTCTATTAGTATTATAACTCGCAGCTAACTTTTTATCTTATCTAGGAATTTTTGCTGAAATTTTTGAATCCGCCTCTGCCTTAGGGCCCTTGATCGGAATTGATGGGATGGTCCCTTGCTTGCTTCCGGAGAGTAAATTAGTTTTTTTCCCTCCACGTGGTCATACGCAGTTTGTACTGTTTTTTGACAATAAATTTATTTACTTACGATATTACGTTCAGGGGCTAAGCGGACACGGACTCTAGTACGTCGTAATTTACGATGCTTTTGTAGGCTGTCCGTTTAGTCCCGGTCGACGTAACATCAGACTTCGGCTAGGTGTCTGTGAGAGAATCCGCAATCCATTCATCCATAGATCCATTTATCCATCGATAAAGTTATCCATTTATCCCATTCGAAGTTGTCGCAGTTACACTCACATGAGAGTACCAATCTGTATACCCGTGCACTATTTCTTAAAAAAAACAACATATAATGCCGTATTCAGTGGTAACCCTGCATTCGCATAAAGAATTAAATGTGATTCAACACACACATGTTTTTCTAAGTAAATAGATTTAATATTTGAATAACAAACGTGGATTTAGAAGTTAATGCATATTGTCGAATTTTTAATAGCGTCATCTGTGAATTTATGAACTATGTACATTATGTGCTGTCTCCATTGAATCATCGAGCTATAGGTGGTGCCACCTGAGAGACGGCTTAGTGACTTACCTTATCGAAGTCAATTTATACTTTAAAACAAATTATGAAAGAAATAGATCATAGCTAAAATGTAACACATATATCTTGTTAAGACAAAGTATGCGGCCATAAGAAAAAAGTAATTTAGAAATTGCTCTTGTTAATGAATGGCAGAATATCATTTAAGAATCCAAACCTATGGAATGACTGCACCAATAATAGGACTATTTCCTTTGAATCACATTTGTTTAACCAGTCACGTAGCGCCTCCTATTTCACGAAAAACGTCAAGATAAATATTATAAAATTTAACGCTATTACCCCAAGAGTACCTATTAGATACACAGGGGAACTATACCAACAGCTCAAAACATACTCAAAATTTTAAAATCACCCCTGTCCAAACTTGTTTTATTTTGAATGTTCTAGAATACCGGAACATTAATTAAGTACGGTAACAAATGCGGAAATTTATTTAGTGGTTGAGTATAAAGTAGAAACATTGATCTATGCATTGAATCGGTTATATACATTATGGGCATTTACAAGAAAGTCGATCAACAATTCAATCAATACTTTACTACACAGTATTACAAACAATATTTTACCTCTTCTGCATTTTTATCTATGATGGTAGAAGGTCGATAATTTTTAGTTACGCTTCCACAACAAAATCAGGATTATGTTTTCATTTTTTACGGAAAGTTCTCCCGAGACCGGGTTTTATTTTGTTTAGCCTGAAGAAAGTATCGCTATAGACTTTTATCTGGTGTTCAATATTGGTGGCATTGGCCTACCACCATATTCACTTCGCCAGATCCCAGACTTATCTATTCAAGCCTTTAAATCAATGCTAGCTGAGTATTCGAGAGATAAATAGGTTTTTAAACCAGTCACTTACATTTGTATCCTTAAGATATTCACGTCCGATATGATATCTGTCCGATACTCATAGCGGTGAACGTATAACCAAGGAAAAATGTACCTGAGTTGATTTGAATAACTAATTCATGTCGGTCTAGGAGTCAAAGTGTTAAAGGGATCACCTAATATTTGAATTTAAGAATAATCACCACGGCCTAGACGAGAGGATTAAAGGGGAGTTCTAAAATGAACACCTCAATGTTTTGAGTTTGCTCAATTTATTTTTCTCGTAACATCTATTTAAAATCAAAATCTTGAGCGAAAATATTTCACGTCAAAACTGACTTACAAGTTGACAAATGTGATTTGCGAATTTTATTTTATTAATGTAATTTTAATAATTTTATATTATTTTATTGATTTCGCTGAATACTTCCAATTTTAGAGAACTCTCAGTGAAACTCTTTTTGGAGGTAATCTCCGTGCTTCCTCCATGATTCTGGAGTGCGTCTTGATTGAGTTAGACAATTCAAGAAATTATCGCTAGAAAGTGAAATCCTTCAAAATCTGCAGCCTCTCGAACATTTAATTTTTACTTCAAGCCACATCCACAATATTATACACACTCCATTGTGAAGATGACTAAAATGCGAAGTTACACTCATTAAACATTTCACTCATTTTCGTGTACCAGCTTATAAATTTCCTCCCAGGTAACCCTAGTCGCGTCTCTCTGTCCTGCCACTAGATAGCATTAAACTTCGGGCAACCATACTTGAACTAAGATTTATTGTTTATTTACTGTTAGAGCTGCAGAGATAAACAATTTTTAGGCGAGATGACCGTTTTTATGCTTTTATTGTGTGTCAATTATTCGCACATATTCGTCGAATTCTGTTTAAATTTATTATATATTTAAAACAAACATACCCGATGCACGAGTTTCTTAATAAATGTTCATATTTATGATTATATTGCGAAGACTTCTAATGATCATACATGACCTTCCGTCTATTCTTATTTTGTTTAATTCTTTTTGTTGAAAAGATCACATAAAAACGAGTGAAGGGCAGTCCAGAGAACTCATTTTCATCACAACACAAGGAACTGACCTTAGACCGGCGAGAAATTTCGGCGAGTCATTGATGGCATTGAATGCAAGGCGGCCTTGGTAAATCGTGAAAATGATCGGCCGCGCACACACCACCTACGTTGACTTGCGTCGTAGTCCAAGCGGGGATTACCGATCAATTTTAGTCCGACAGAGGGAAGCAGCGTGGTGCTTGTTGTGACGCACCTGTCTTTATTAGGCACGTGGAAGCATGCGCCATGGACCACCGTTGGATACAGTGTGCCCTCGGCGAACGTTTCGAGATACTACATAATTGAGGACGTCTCTGGGAGAAGTACACCGTATTCCAAAACTGTATTTTAAAATACATTCACGAATTATACATATTTTAGAAACTGGATTGTTGACACAACAAACTACGCATTTATGAATAAATAATTTGTAACCGCTGTTTTGCTAGCGTGAGAACTTGTACTATTCTCCTTTCTAAATCCCATAGATATATGTAAGAAAATCTAAACCGAATTTCGAAAAAATTCCTTGGTTGCGCTCTTGGACCCCTTCTTAGAAAACACGTAACTCGAATTTTGAAGCTCATCGCTCCACGACTGGCACCACAAACCGCTTAGAATAACATGAACAATATTCTCAATCGAATTTCATAAATCGAAGTTTGCTTCACGGGACCAACCCAGGACAATGAAGTGAGGTCAGCCAAATTTCAAAATTTTCAGTATTAAATTCTCAGAGCTGTCGAGAAAATCAAAATATGTTAAACGTTGAATAAAAAAATATACAATTGAATTTCTTAAAAATGTATTGAGAAGTCCGTATGTCCAGAGTTGTGATACGCCTGTAAATTAAACAACTCGAGATATTTTTACTGTCAACACATTATAGAAAATATAAGAACTTGATGAAAAGAAGTACTCCACGTATGATTCACTTTACTCCGTGTTTCCTAAGGTTCATCGTCCTAAACGTTTGAGAATTGCTGTATTTGTTTTTCCTATTTCTCCTCGTCTCTTCACGAATAATAGAACGCTAATATTCCTTCTCTTCATAGATTCATTCTTTTCCTTTCCACAAATGACAAAAGAACGATGACCAAAGTGAAAACATAAACATAACGCAGTCGAATACATCAATCGATGTAGGATCAACGTTAATAACCATCGTATAGAACACAATTTCTATGTGCAATAAATATTGGTGACCTTAATCCTTAATCCTGTTCCAACCTTTCTTTATCGTGGTGTATTCAGCTGTATTACCAATTCTGTTTGGGCAAAAGTAAATGGATACAGACCTGAACAGTACATTGAATAATGTCTTTACAATTTATTTTTCTAAACATGTACAGCGATACATTTTTCTACAAATGCTCCCAACGATAATATGAAAATTATTACAAAATGTAATCTTGTGAAATAGGTATTGATAGTAGTATTCTTGATTTGACAACTAAATCGAATGTCCGAGTCGCAAAATATCGAGAATCGCGATTTTTCGATACAGTAATATCGAAAGGTATCGACTATCAAAATTGGCACATTCCTCGAGAAAAGCAAATGTTGGTAGCGTTGGTGTGTGAGGTGGAGGCATAGGTGCATCCGGGAGCAGTGGCTGCCCCCCTCTGCCCCCACGTACGCAGGCAGACTGCCTGTCTCGCGGGAGGCGTAATGAGAGACCGGCACTGGCCGTCGACGCGTCGACACCTCCTACTGCACGTCCCACAGCGCCGCTATCGTCAAGCACTGGAACTCCTTTCGGAAAATAAATATTTTGGAGATATTGACAAATTTTTGTGAAGGAAATTATTGAAAAGATCCAGCGGTTGGATCTACGAGCGGAAGAGTCATTAATACTATTAATTATACGAGTACACTATTGTTATTATTAAGCTTAATCAGTGTAATTTTACCTTGATCTTGATCAGTTACGACTTATTGTAAGAATAATAAATAAATTATACTTCGTATTTGTTCAATAACTGTTCTTTTATAATATATTGAAAATGAAATTAATTATTCTGTAGATATCGTAACAAGCAACTAACTTTATTTATTGTTTAGATCGTGGGCGCATGTCATTATTTTGCCTTTGGGAATAGAAATATTAAATCTACCACTGCTTTTGGATTCTTTGATGGAAATTGATGGATTATCCCCTTGCTAGCTTCCCGAGAGTAAATGGAACTGTACATATGTAGTTTGAAACGGCTTTTTGTTAGTAAACATAATTTGTGTTATGTATGAAGTTTCTCTTTCTCTAGTGACCTCTGATTTACTCTTTAGATTAACACGATCTATATAATTGAGGACTAAACTGTGCAATAATACCTTTCCTTCCGTTACATTTCTTCTTGTCAAAACTCTTGGAAAAATCCATTATTTTCGGATTTATTGTTCCAATGCATTGTTTTAATGTGAATTTGTAATATACCCTGAGTATACGGTACGATTATAAGGGAAGTCCAAAATGCAAGATGGCACTCTGAACGATGTGAACGTATTTAAATCAATCTTTGATCGAAAGTCAGAAACGGAAAGTGATTTCATCTGTGGCGTATCTAGGTAAAACTATGCTCAAGGCATTTACTGAAATTGCTCTTACTCAAGTGTTTTCACTTATTGTAGCTGACATGTTAAGTTTTAGTGCTCTAGAATTAAATAACCGAAGTTTCATTTATTCAAATTAACAACCTTATAGAGAAAAAGATGACGCTAAGTTATGCAGTATGCATAAAATAAAATATTAAATTATGCATGATAAGTATCCTATTGGCTTGGATTGTTTGATAATTGAAATTCATTATACTCCACCTTCTTTTTGCCACTGTAACGGTTTAAAATTTCGCCCCCATGACTCTTGCGCCCATGGCACGCTTTATCTTATATATTCGTCTCTGGATTTTATATGACATTTATAATATTATGATCTATTGCATTTGGTATACTGCCGTCAGAAACGTAGTCGCCTCTATATAAATACGGTTTCTCTAAATAAATACGGACCTAGGGGCGTATGGTGCTAGGGGCGCACGATGAAAAAAAAATGTTTAAGCAACAACAAAAATATTAATGGTAAGTTTAAAAAGTCTGCATTTAGTTTTCTGTTAGTTTTTAAATAAAAAAGTGTTTTATTATTTTAATAATTGTTAAATTATATTAAATAACTTTAAATATATATGCTTTGCGGTTCAGTTTCGATGAAATCCTTCTCCCCCACGTATAAGTTTTGTCCGAAAATTTATTTAACACATTCGACCGCTTATCCCATCAGAGTGAACTTTATATATGTTCGGAAATGAAAAAGAGAAGGTTATTGAACCGGTAATATTTAGTAATGGTTTAACAGGGTAAACGAGAGTAATAGTGTATTTTTTAAGGACATCTTTTGGCCTCTTAACAAAAGGTATTATAATATTTATTAAAAGCACGTCATTTTTTATTTTCGCTGTTTTAAAGTGTCAAGTACATTACGTTATTTTTCAATATTGTTACACGAGGAAACTTATTATTAAACTAATTTTACAAACTCTCTGATATTCATATTTGAAAAAAACTTCAATATTTAATTTAAAATCAGTTTAATTTTAATATGTCAATGATATATAATGCATGCATATATTTATGTGTTGATATCTATCGAAGAGATTAATAAACTTATTTTCAATACGTTGTTGGGCTATTTAATTCACTTAATACACCCAAAATAAAATAAAAATTAAATTATTTTCATAAGTGATGTTCTTATGCGATAAAATAAAAATTGACATCATAAAAATTATTTTCTTGAGAAAAATTAGCTGACGAACCCCCCCCCCCCCGAATGGTACGTAAAGGGGCGGCAAAACCTATTGGGTCTAGGGGTGCCCAAACTTAAAATCCAGCCCTGACTACCAAGTGAAGAATGTGACAACCGATTAGTTAGTAAAACCCCTGCGTTAAAACATTATTACAATTATGTCACGTTGAATTACAACTTGACATTATCATTGACTTTGGTGTTAAAATACGGAGAATCCATTCTGATTTGAGGCTGAATTATGTGTCAAATAACCCTGTTTATCATTTAAATGTAGATCAACAAGCATCATCAAATTAGCAACGACGCACAAGACTTTAATAGATAATAGACTATGCTCTTGCAGTTACTGGACCGTTAAGTGTACTCATAATTTCATCGTCTTCAACGAAATAAGTCCTTGAAATATATAACTCGCTACGAAGTGAAATACAAAAAAAAATGTGTAGGTTTATCTCCTTGATTCCCTGTACGTTGCGATTATGTTGTTATAATATTACACACTCGTTTAAACTTACATAATGTAGACACTCATACTGATGGAGTTATTACGCCAAAGTATATCTAAGCGCCTAAGTTGACATGTGTGAGCTTTGTTGTATTGTGGCTTACAACTAGTTAAAGATCGTATGATATAAGGGGCAGAAAATGTCAGACTGAGAACTTACTTAAACATCGAACATTGAACTACACGATTACATTCGTACTAGTTACTCGTGACACCAATTCTTTTACTAATTAAGTGGAAATATTTGCCATGTTTTCTTGTCAGAGTGTGATATTTTCGCATAAAGAAAATATGTCAGTTAACATTAGCCAAACGTGTGCTCTACAATCACTACGCTGAAGTTCTGAGAATGCGAGATGAAAAAGCAGTGATATTTCATATTGAAAATCTTTTCAACGAGTTCAAAAATCAAACTGGCCTTAAATTTTCTTAGAAAACAGTTTCTTTTTTTCAAGTTTATATTTTTACTTGATATCCGACTGGTGTCTTCCATTCAGTAAATAATATTTAACTCGTCGATGGTTGGCTATCTAAAAATCTGCCTTTCAAATCTGATGTGGTGATTTCGGAAATATTTTCGCGATTCTGCGAGAATTAAAAAATCTTCTCCCTAACTCGTAAATTTTTTTAAAAATACGGTTTTATTTGTGGTGTTATGAAGGATTATGTATGTTTCGGAAAGGAAGAATGTAAATGCATATTAAGAAAAGGAAATTGTTAGTATTTTCTACTAAATCGCAAAATATGCATAGTTCTTTACTATATTTTAGCAACGAAATTGGCAATCTCTAACCCATTTCGTACGGAGATCCCAATTTATCGCAGTCAATTCAAGTCCCAAGTACTCGATCCGGAACATCGAGTAGGGAAGGTCGAGTTTATTTTCACTGTGAAGTCGAGGATGCGAACGAATTTCTCGTGTGATTGGTTACGCCTTCACACGTCAATATTATTTGCACTATCAGATAACATGGGTGACAATTATCAGAAAAAAATTGGTGTAGAATCACTCTATAAGATACAGAAGCGACTTTTTAAAAAAAAAACACACACACACACACTCCAGGTTCTAGTCAGTCTTCCATTCAGTCGCGTTTTGTTCACAGTAATGAAACCTTGAAATATAATAATCATAATTGATTCACTTTTCGAAGTAATTTGAATTAGATTTGATTACGCTCCGTGCGAATGATTGACATTATAGAATACACAAGAAAGATTTTTGAACAATAGTGCTAAAACGAATTTAATTTAATTTAAGATTAAATCAGAGGAAAGTAAATAGGAGATTCCAATTTTATTGAGTGAATTTAATGCATACAATTTTTTCTAACCCGCATGAAGGTACTAACTTAAATTATATTTAGTTTAGGTTTCTTTTTCACAGTCGTTTGTGATTTTATACAAGTCTTATCTCTAAAAGAACGCATTTTTTTGAAATCTGTTCCAAGAAAACTTGATTGTTACAAAGTTGATGAAACGCTGCATTCGTTTTATTAAATAAAAGGTTTTATATACTGCACTGGTACCATACCATGAACTACATCGAATATCGATGGGTTTTCTGAAACTAATTTAACTTATTTTTTTTAATCTTTAGAAAATGTCATTTCCTCTCTTAGAAAACATAACTTTAGACATAGAATCCAACTGTTGGAGTCTTTAATAATTTTTATAATTTCCTTTCCATCATTCCATCCAAGATTACGTAACAATGATGAGATTACGTACTTTTATCTCCGACAAAAAAATAAAAACATACATGAAACAGTACATTCTGCCGTGACCAAGATTCGAACCTGGGATACTGCGGCCATAATGCAATGTCCTAGCCTCTAGAAAATCACAGCTTTTGAGGAAGGTGTCTCTGATTTTTCACGCGCAGAGTGTGCTGTTTCATGTATGTTTTTATTTCTTGGTCGGAGATAAAAGTATGTAATCTCATCATTGTTACGTAATCTTGGATGGAATTATGTAAAGGAAATTATAAAAATTATTAAAGACTCCAACAGTTGGATTCTATGTCTAAAGTTATGTTTTTTTTAAGAGAGGAAATGACATTTACTAAAGATTTAAAAAGTAAGTTAAATTAGTTCCAGAAAAATTAGTTGTAATTGAACAGCGTTTTGAAAATATTCATGATCGATGGACCCTCATAATTCAGAGACAATTTTTGAAATTCTGGGAAAATAAAGATATAATTTTCGCCTGAGGTTTCCAAAGAAAAAGTTGTGGTTAGAAAAGTACTCTTGTAAGCAAGAATCGTCGTTTGGTCTCATGAATATATAGCAGTATACGAATAACACATCATATATTATACATGCATTCTCAACTTAAACGTTAGAACAATAATAAACACAATTGTTTCTAAAATTATTTTTCAGTTGAAATCTTCTCAATTGATTGTATCAAAAATTTCTTTTTGGGGAAATTTGCATCCCGTTAAGCTTCCGTCATACTATGCGCATAACAGCACGACAGCATTAACATTTCTTTTTCGCTTAACTAATTCTGAATATTATTTTACATCTTAATTAACATGTCTCTATCATTGGAGGATTTTTTTTCACTGATGTTCTTCAAGTCCATAGGTGGTTGTACAACCCGAGCAATTTATGAAGAATGTCATCATTTGATTCTCCAAGATTTAAACAAATGCGCGGCTATTCCAGAACTCCTTTGTCTCACTCTTTTGTTTCATTCGCAGACCGGAGCAGCTCCGTCAACGATGACGAACGGGGTAATAATCCCAGCGCAAATACGTCAGGTAAAAAACGATAAAGCGTAATACCATTTCGGTTTGCGGCAGAGATTCGCCACAGCTGCCGTTTAATTCCCTACATGTCTCGACATTCCGCTGGTACGGAACAGGGGTTATTAAGTAACCTCGCCCGGGGTAAGAGAAGCGCCATTGTTGTGGTCACGTGATCATTTAAGGAAACCTCTGAGAAGACCAAATGCACGGATGTGAAATGCACGGATACGCGGAATTCACAAGTGTTAAATACGAAGGGTATTTATTATTTCTGTGGCTATTTTATACATCCCAAGTTAACTAGCTGAAAGAGGTAATTATTTATAACTACTCCACCGCATGTGACGTGGTGATTATCTAATAATTTCACTTTTTTTTAAGTGCTCAAGTAACCCATTGATTTGTAAAAGCATGCAGTGACCGCGATCAAAACACAAAAGAAGAGGTAAAACTTTGGTCCACTTTTTTATTAATTTGTATAAAGTAATTTTATTACATCAAAATACGTTTCTTCTAAATATTTGCTTCTCTCAGCCACAATTAGTATTATGAACAACAAATGTAATAACCAACCGTAAATGTTTATTCTTTCATTATTTGGTCAATGTTGTAAAATTAACAACCTTTCTTAAATACATCTCATACGACCTAACTAGCAGCACTTGACCTGGGGGGGATGGGGAATGGTGGAAACTCCAAATGGGTCACGAAAAATAATATTAGGGCGTTAATTAGAACTTCTATATAACATTAAAATAAATCATAACTTGTCTTACTAAGTAGCTAACTCAAATTTCAATTTCCAATTCTTACGCAGAATACGATATGGAAACAAATTCAAGTGTGCCTTGAATGTAGTAGCCTCTAAAGAGACTCCCGCCACGGGTCTCATTACGTGTAGGTACTCCTGTAAAGACAAGGATGTCCCCACCAAAAAACGTTTTTGGGAACTCCGTTCTGCAATTATTCCGGATTTTCAAGAACAAGGAATGTGTAACATATTTAGAAATTTCATGTAGAATCCCTCCTATGAAACTATGTTTCTATTTTCACTAAAATAATTACAATCGCGAATCATTCTCGTCTACATGTGTCGGCGTTTCTCACGCAAACTACTCATCTATTGTACTTTCCTCTTTCCTGAGTTGTATGAATTTGACCCATATTTTTTTACGAAGCAAACATTTTTTCAGTTTTGACGTATCTGATATGTTACTCTCTCGACGTTCACCGTAAGTACTGAACGTAAGGACAGCCCTGCTTCACGAAATCGATTGTGTTAAAAGTTTTCTCCCACGACTCTTGGTGAAGCACCACTTGTTAGATATACAATACACTGCGTTACTGGGCTCACATTTTATTACCTTGCTTTTTCTCTTCCGCTTCCAGTGAGTTCTCCACCAAACCAGTCTTCGAACGAGAAAATATTTTCAGGTTCATCAACATCATTGCGAAGGTTTATGACATAGATTTATCAAGGAACATTTTTGAAATCCGCTTTGTGTAATGTAGGTTTTCATTATGAATCTGATTCACTTCACCGTCGTAGATTAATGATACAAGTTTCTATCGTTAGCGCATTCTTGTGGAGAATTCAGAAATTAGAAATAGTGGGCGAGAAATTTAAGATATTTTATGAACCTTAAACATCCTAACCAAGGATGCTCATAGGAAAGAGGGGTGTATATATATTCTGTGACTCGGAGGTGGGCAAGGCGATTTCAGAAACGGTGCTTCAGATTTGCATAATAGAATAAGCCAATATGGAAGTATGAAGAAAAGAGAAACATTTCGCTGTAATTAAATTGTAAATAAAACATTTCTAGGTTCACAAAATTATTTGCTTATGATGATGTAGTTTGTGCTTTCAGTTTGAATTTAAAATTAATGTAGCATGATTTACTTGAATAGAAATTTAAACAAAGTATAGGTTTTTTTGGGAAAAGAAGTTCCTAGGAAAATGGAGCAAATACCATTCAAACCACCTTAAGAATCAAACATATATTCCAAAAGGGGTTAATAGCTCGTTCGAAAATTCTTTTTTTGGCGTGGAGGGAGGGGGGAATCAGAGAATCTATTTATGGAGGACTTCAATTAGTCATTGATATCCTTCATAATAACCATTGTTCACAGTTTCCAGTTTGTTTTTCAATGGACAAATGGAACCAAATGGAACTTTTTACATGAATCTAATTGTTGTACTTTCGATTTCATAGGGAACGTAAATCGTTTTTTAAATCAAATAATTCCCCACCAGTACCCAATTTGAATATGTTCACTTAGAATAATCTAGTTATTTTCTTTCTTATAAACTTGCTTGAAATGACTGCAATATAGACATTTAGTGTTGACTGTCGAAGATACTGAATTCAAAAGTTTTGAAAGTCAAAAAAACTTTTTGCTGTATTTTTGCTCTACTTGAACTGTTGTTTTATAATTAAAACATTTTTAAATGTTAGGTATTATTTATTCCTATCCTAAAATTTAAATTAGAGTATATATATTTTACTGTAAACCTTTAATGAATTAAGTAACAAATTACATGGATTGTTATGCAGTCTGATGATCAGTTGATAAAAATAACTGATTGCGAGGAGTGACTGAAAAGAAAAGATGAGAGGCATATTCGTTTCAATTAACCCTCTTTTATGTCCCAATACTAAAGAAGAAAATTCTCACTCGCATGTTGCCTATTCATACTGAGAAAATTATGATTAATGGTCCTCAAATAAAATCCATCCAATGTCGCTTTCGGAGGGAACTCAGGCGTTGAAGGAAGCGAGCGTTAGATGCTGAGAGGATGAAATCAGCGGGATGCAAATAGCCCCTTATTATGAAAACATGTTCGATCCCACCGCTTGTGGCTTCTCTTTGGTAACCTGCGTCTAGATACACATTCACTAGGACTGATCATCAACGACGTGGCCATTCTTCGACACGAAGGGAGGAGATCTTGTAACATGAAGTCCGTTGAGGTGGGACCACCACTACAAGTCAGTCAAACCACTGAGGTGTATAATTGTTTTCTGTATCTTTATTCCAATTATTGTATTAAACAGCAATATGAATAATAGCGAAGAAAAAATTTGATTTAATTTGTATCTATCACGTAATAGTATAGTACAAATAATATTCATGAACTTGCTTTAATCGTTTGGAATGCCTAAAAACATGTAAATGATGACAGAGACCACGATTTCGTGATTTTTGCGATGTATCTCTCCTTGGAGAAAGTAAAATATCTTTCTCCAAATGTCCGGCGAGTTATGGAAAAAAAGTGATGTACCATATACCAGGAAAATTTGCTACGAACTTCCATTACTTTCGTGATTTAAAAGGTCTATTTTTGAAAATAAGGGTTTCCTCCGTAAGACTCGATTGATTTGAACACAGGACGAGGAAGGAATAATGAACTTTTTATGGACACTTAAAAAGAGAAAAAATTAAAAAGTTTTTGGAAGCAACCAATCCTAAAATATTTAATTATGTCTCCATTTTAGAGTTGAACGGGGAAAAATACTTCATTATACAATTATCATTATGGTTAAACACATTATGTTACACATATAGTAGTAGAATTCTTGCTAAAGGGTACGTCGAAGTGGTGCATGGAAAAATCGAAGTTGTTAACAAATAATATTGTGACTCAGAATGAAAATTATTAAGAAAGTTTAAACGTATCAAATTGCTATCTCGTGTAAAAATGATTTATCCATAAGTGCGAATATTTTTATGTAATTAAATATGTTAACGGGAAATGTTTATACGCAAATGAAAAGTAAGACGTTAATGTTATAAAAAAATTGACAAATTTATAATAACAATTATTGTAAAAAGATATTTGGATGACGGAACTTCACTCGGGCGACCATAACTAATAGTCAAAACAAAAAGTTCATTTTCAAATATAGTTTACCATAGCTTACCTATGCTGAGATGGAAGGGGGAATTCCGCCCCGGTTCTCCATCTTCAAGGGGCCTCCAAATTGGTCAGCAAAATTCTTATTAACCCGTAAATTTGAATACACATAATATAATAGTAGAATAATAATACACACAATATAATAGTAATAAATATAATAAAAAAATAAAAGATAGTTGAGAGATAGTATGATGAAATGAATCTCAATTTTCTCTTTTATTTTTTTTTTATGTATACTGGTGCTATCGATGTACATATGTTGTCAAGCCAAACAAGTTGGTGTGTGACTTGAAGATGGGAGGGACCTCTAAAATATTTCCACCCCTGATCTCATTAGATGCAGGTGAGTATGAAGCCATATCTCTGAGAGCCTCTCCTCCAATCACGAGTCTAATCCTAACATTGGAAAGGGAACGCGTTTTCTGAGGATGCCGTTGTTTGGAAGGGAATCTGCGAGTCGATGGAACCGCAAAGAATTTGAGTAATAACTCCCCGGTCGCGGTTGACTCCTCCAACAGAAGCCGTTAGTGTTTTTCTGCTCGAGCGCCTTCGAAAGCGGCGAGTCCCGTTTTATTAATGTTCTTCCAACTGAAACTACTTTCGACTACATTCATTGTCACGCGATATTAGCTGTCGATATTTGTATTGAGTATGTTTACTCATTTATGATTAATATCACCCATAATGATTAATTTACACATATGTGTTGTAAATAAGTTATTTATTTGACCCTGAAGAGGTAATTGCCCCGGGTAGAAAGAATAATTATTTCTGCTCGGTAAGGAGTCATCGAATAGTGGTTCTCAATCTTATTTAAAGATTTATTGAGTGATAATCCCTTAACACATTTTCAGACCCTTTAACATTAAATACAATCAACACGTGTAATAATGAATTATTGTTTCACCATCATGTATTTATTCAGCTAATGGAAAAACTTAGTCCTGAAATTCACATTCAATGGAATGTATACATTTACTTTTCCTTTTACAGTTCTTCTAAGTTAGAAATAGGACTATCATATCACTGATTTTGTATTTACTACTAGAGAAGTAGTTAAATACCATTCACTTTAAAGAAATTAATTCGTGGATGTTACAGTTACTGCTTATAATCAGCATACCACCGATAAAGAAAAATATTTTTGACTTCCAAATTAAAAAGCAATCATTCATTACTTTCCATTAATGCATTTTAATAACTTAATTTAACATATATGAATTATCACCTAAGTGCGTACACATATGAAAATATCACCACGAAACAATTATTTGCAACCAGTGACGAATCTTGTTCTGTTGAATCATTTGTTTTATAAAAAACTGTACGAACGATCTACTTGTGAAGTTATTATAATGAATATTTACATTAACAAAACATTATATTATTTTGAGTGATTCAATCGAGAAACCTTATAGTTACAATCATTTAAAACCTTTTATTTACGAAAATAAATAATAATCTTATTTAGATTGTTGCCTCCCATGTGGTCATATGCAATTAGTAACTGTTTTTTTACAAATTTATTTATTTTAATAATCAACACTTAACACATAAAATCATCGAATATTACGTTGTGATTTTATCACGTCCATTTAATATTTTTAGTATTTCAACTGACACTAATGAGCCTATCACTAAACGTCTGCAACAAACAAATTCGGCAAGAACTACGTCTGTTTCCCCGATCTGTCACTATGTACTTATTCAAACAGCTACACAGTGAAGTATTACGGTGAAATAAAACATTACAGCTACCTGCACCACAAATTGCAGAAAAAAGTTGGAGATAAATTGTATTACATGCATTATTAAAGTAAATATATTGTATGGCAAGCTTCTAAATGGAAGCATCGGTGGTTCAGTGGTAGAATGCTCGCCTGCCACGCGGGCGGCCCGGGTTCGATTCCCGGCCGATGCAAATTTTAATTTTAAGAAATTATTACGATAACTCGGAAAGTTGGAATAGTAGTGAATTTTTATTTTAGCTTAGCATTCTTTCCACAAATTATCTCGATTTTTTTTTCTTCATATTTCCATTCAAATTTATTTGAATCTGCACTGCCATTAACACAATATCGTTCTTTTTCAATTAAAGAATCTAGAATAAATTTTATGATTTATTATCGTTTTGAAGCTTTCAGCTTACTTATCTTTTTTTTATTCGTCGAAGAACAGTTGCTTCAAGCTTTATATCAGTTAATCGAATCAGGTTCATTTCCGTCTATGAAGACCATAAACATGTTATTTTGGATCATAATGCTGTGTAGAACAAAATCATTTCTACTGTGCGGCTCGGCGGCATTGAAATTGAAATTATTGCTAATAATTAACTTAGTTTGCTGTAATTGTTGACTTGGTCGTTTTTGTATGAAAATGTCTTGAACTACAGAAGACATTTAATTAACATAAGATGGATACTACATAAGCACTACGTAAGGCGGATAATTAATATTTTTGTTGGGTGTTTACTTGCATGGTCTTTACAGCTGCAAGAAATGCCCTATGAATTATATCAAAACATTCGTAAGGACAAAAAATTATTTAGAAAATTCATTGCCTTATTCTCCCCTTCAATGATTTTCCTTGTCGTTGTTTTTATTGTAGATAAGGAAGACGCTGTTTTATGTAAAAAAAATATTACCTTCAGGGGAGTGTCACTTTCACACATTATTTCTAAAACGGGAATCCCACGACGACATTTTGTTCTCATCAGTGGTGTATAAAGGGCAGGTATGGCTCGTGCCCTCGGTACAGCAGTCAAAGGGAGCAGTTATCTTACATTGGAAGAACAATATGTAGGAGTTATTTCGCTAACAAAGTTACACCAAGGAAATTGGATACTTAATTTGAATAATTAAAATTATATTTTATTAGTACAACTTAATACAAGGTAACCCCATATGTTTCTTTCCAAGTTTGTTAATTTGAACCAATTACCTAAAAATCTCGGTGGATTAGTATGAGGCAGCTCTGAAAATAAATAAGTCTGCTAAAATCAGTGAAAATGATGTAATTTCGAATTATTGAGATGGGACGCGATTTTATGTAAACACGACTGGATCTCATTTCGTCTTCAGAGATGAAGTTGGTCGCCCTGGCGGACACAGAGCGCGTCTCCTCGTCTGCTGGTGTCTGTGGTGGGTGGGCGAATAGCCAGCGACCGGAGCGTCGAACGGCCCCCAGCCACTTGGTGACTCACAAAAGGAAAACAGTTAAAAGCGCCCGCGGTAGAGCACAATGAAGAAGGGCCTGGCGTAAATGCGACCAACTGCCATAGTTTTGGTCTTCCGCTAATCTGATACCTTTTTCATTTTAAAATAGATTTTACAAAAGCCGTTTAAAGCAACGACTCAATATCGAGAGTACCATGCATATCGGGTAGTTATGTTAAGTGTCACGATATGAAAACTCACACAATGATTCTATAATATTTTTGCTTGGTTTTTGTCCAAATTGTTTCTGGTATTTTTGGTCAGATCTGTATTGTGTTTCCATTACTTGTTCTCACACTTCCCTGAGGAGCGCATTACTGAGAAAATTTAACTCTATTTCTAGGTCTCGCACTATATTACAGACAATTTCATGTTTCTTTTTTTTCAATTGTCGCTATTTTGACTTTACAGCTGTAGAGAAACAAACCCCTAGCCGAGATGTTACCAAGGAGGTTCCCGATCTGACATCCCATGCTTGGAAACTAATTTTCTTTCCTTGACGAAACGTATGTGATCGGGAAGAATCTCCCATTTCATGGATAGATCTCGCCACGTATAAGAATACATTAATAAATAAAACTAGCTACATCTACGATCAGGATTCGACATTTCCATGTCTACTCTAGCGTTTTCTACTTTGTGTGGACACTTTAGATTTATGTGTCTCTACAAGGTAACTTGTTTTTAAGGGAAAAGTTAATCCATTGTTTTAAATTGCATAAACCACTTTCCTGTAAACATCTGTCATTACTATATCATAAAATAACAATGATGACGCAGTTTGGATAAGTGTGCTTCAGGAATTTAAAGCAATGGACGAACTTTTTGTTTAAATTCAAGTTATGTTGTTCTCTTCTTCATTGACGGAAGTCTGAGCAACCTCTGAAAATGTAATGTCCTACATCAATCTTTTGTGAACCTCTTCCATCACTATTGTGTAGCCAGATAGAAACTTGAGTGACCTTCGCGATGAATGAAGCAGGTGAGGGGCAATCTGAGCGCCATTAGCACTCGCGGTAGGTCCTTGATGATTAGCACCTGTTGCTCTCCATCCTCTTGCTCTAATATCACACCGTGCAGACACAAGGTCGACGCGGACGCGCAATTAGGGTGGACCCTCAACACGTATTCAGAGACAATGAACAGAACCTGGACATGATTAAGAATGAAGCGAATTTTTGACGGCTTTCTCGCCTTGGCGGTAAATTGTGCTTCTCCGGGGCCTCTTACGAGTCGAAAATGAATGTGTCTTTACCATATAGGAAAATAACTACAGGAAAATGACAATAGAATGTACAGTAAAGTTCATGGATTTCGTTGATAAATTCTTACCCAATAACAGACCTTTTGCGAAGGACAATCTTTTTGGAGGACTTATGCATTTACGAACTCATAGGGGAATATGTAAACTATTGTTCTCTAACGTAACTGTACACCATAAAATACAGTCATTATATACATCATCTCTCAAACATTTCGGAACTTGTTCTAGCTCTGAATGTATTTACTATACTTTGAATGTAAGTAACAATCATGTATTTCAATATTTTAGTTCATACGTTATTGAAAAAGATGTTTAAAAATCATTTTACGACATTCTTTAACTAAGTAAATGTGTTTCTTTGCCAATGTGGAAGAGTTTCCCAAAATTTCTCTATATTTTTTTACATAAAATGTTCATATTAAAAAATATTAGAAGTAATTCATGAATTATGGTTCATTAAAAACTGCGAATCATAAACTATATCGTTTAAATTGAAACACTACTTGAAGAATCGTCTCTAATTCGACCAAAGTTTTAGGGAAACTTATTTAAAAACAGCCCCTTCGGAGAATTTATCCGTACGAGCCCGAACAATTTCAAGTTTTATTCAAATATTAGCCACACAAGATCCAAATTTATAAAACGATTTGGTAGATTGAAGTGTTTTCTTTCATTTAAAAGATCAGAACATTCAAAAACGGTTACCTTGCTCAAACACAGCTCATACTACCGTGTTAAGAAACTGAAACTGAGGGTGCTATAAATCATGTTTCAGAAACCGAGAGCGGATCACGTTGTTTCGCTCGACTGATGTAGGTGATGTAGAACATTCGTGTAACAATTCCATTTCGCCACCTGTTCCTCTTTTGCTTACATAAGAACGTCCAGAGGCATCTCAAAGTGTAATAAGCTCAGTAAGCGGTTTGCATTGAAGATCCAGTCATATCCAAGTCATAATTCCTTACGTGGGCTGGAGTAGAAAGTTTTATAATAGCTTAGATATAATAGGCTGGCGTTTAAATTTTTCTATTGAATTGATGGGACTCTTCAGAAAACACATAAACTATGAATTACGACTTTTTTGATAAATGTATATGATAAGGATGTCTTTAAAATGAAAATGTCGTCGTAATTTACTTTTCTGCTCAAAGTATGTTATAACTAAAATAGGTAGTCCAAATATATGGAATAAAGGGTTATTATTTTTTCTTCGTAATGCCAAAATCAGTGTATATACTATCCGTAATTTACATATTTTTCAATAATTGCTCAGACTAAATGATATAATATTTATGAGAAGTTCTTCAGTTTGTTTTTATAGTTAAAAAGATTACACTCGACTTTCAATTCTTGATACAAAATATTTTATTATAACCTAATTTTTAAAGTAAGTGTATGCTTAAATTGGTTTTGATTCATAGGTGGAGCTTGATGAATTCGAACTTAACCAAATAGGGCTTTAATCATCCATTAATTCGTAATATATTGGTAATTTAGTTGGAGACATTTGCTTAGAATGTAAAAAATCTTGTCTTAAATTATTTTTTAATTTGTAGTTTTATTTAAATTATTGGTTTGTAACGTTTATTCTTGTGTTCCGAGGTTATATTAGCAATATTCTTTACTACGGAATTAAAAATTGTCTTTCTGTATAGTGACTAACTACGAGTTTAACGGTCACGCCACTCATAAACAAATGAAAATATATTTACAATTGTAAGGTAGGCAGTTTGCAGAAGTGTGACTTGTGACTTGTGCGCTTAACACATATATGCTAATACCGACAGTCGACTTCTGTTGAGTTAGCGGAAGTTTTATGACTCTCGTCGTTTATTCGAAATGTTTTGCCTGTTTTCATTGCCAGAGATATTTTCCATATTCCTCGTACACACCACTTATAAACAGAGTCGAGTAAGAGTTAGTACGTGGTATGCTTAAAGTAGGCAGTCCAGGTTGGCCCAAAACTCGTTTTTGTCATTGAAAAATTATCTCAGAAACTTAACATTCAGCAGGCATTCCTTTCAATTGCTTACTTAGACATTTTATTTCAATCAGAGATCGAAACGGTTTCTATTCAATTCGCTAATACAATTTAAACAACCCTGTGATTTAGAAAGATAATAGGTACTCAAGTAAATTTATATTTGTTGTGTAAAACATGTTTGATAAAAAGGGAATAATACAACATGCATTAGGAGTAAAAAACAAACATATGGATTGTGAAAAAACGAAATAAAAAATCCTAAGATAAGACTATTCTTAATTTCACTAGACGTTTATTGACTCTATGCCCATCTACAGCACATTCAATTCTAATGTAAGTTAGCGCGTATATCTTTACCACAAACATTTCTTGACGACATGAACAGTATCTATTCACTTCAGGCTTCCTTGTTGAGAATATTGGCTGTAAAATATTGAGGATATGAGCAATTCTGTTCTAGCAGATTTGAAAACAACTGTATAGTAATTTGAACGAAGGTAATGACTAGTGTTTTATAGTACCTAGTCAGCAAACATTCATTTATCACCATCGTGTTCTGGGAGAGTATTGACGTCTCTTCTCGTCTTTGTTTCAAAGAAGCTTCATTCCTTTGTTTGAGAAGTCTAATTGCAGCTATGGTTTAAGATAAATGCACCTGTCCTTGCGTCAGTACCACGAAAGGTGTTTCCCGATGAGCAGAAGCGAAACATCTTCCGCATTTCCACGATGTTTTGGCACAGACACTGATGCCTGTAATTTCGCAATTGTTCAAACCGGAAGAGATACTGATAAGGTTATGTTTAGAGAATACTGCCTCAAGATTGTATGCTTGCTACAGAAAACTTTCTCCGCAATCATTTGTAGTTTTCAATTGGAAACAATCAGCAGCAATTAATAATTCCATGTTTCCCTTTGTTTTTCACGTAACACGAAAATGCACTCAGACAAGTGATTTTTTCTGAATCATTAAATTGATATTCTCTATAAAAATCAAACGGGTTAAATACTAAAAAGGTAATATTAGTAAAGAAATGGAAGAAATATTCGTTTGACAATCTAAGTTACGCGTGGAACCAGAAATGCACACACCACGAGAGCAGCTCATCCCCAGTTTTGTGGTTTTCGCGACTGATCGGGATTGTTCTGGTTTTGAGTCTCCAAAGCAACCTAGACTATTTTTTGACGAAAATGCTTCTTATGGATAACTTTCCCAACGTTTTTGGCACACTTAAGCATATTTTAAACGGGCACCCATTACATCATATTGATTATGTACTTCATTTCAATACTACCTGGCTCTGATGAATTATATGTGGTTTATATAGGAAGAGTAAAATTTTAAGACGGTTGAAGTATGCAAACAGAAGCATTGAATCATTTATACAATGTTATAAAGCTTTGTTAATTCAGTAGTGGATATTATAATAGGTGCTATTAAATATAAAAATAATTTATCGCGGAAACAGCAGTTTGTGAACATCGATGGGGGACTGTTGGCTACTTTACTCCCTGGAGGCTAGTAATCGCAGTTCATAAAATCATAGTTCAAACCATGACACATTTTGATATTTTTGACACGAATTGTGCTTTGTATACCCACTTTGATGACATCTAAAATCTTTAAGACTTTTTTTAATTTCTTCATTTCTTTTTTAAATACAGATATCATCAGTGACCTATGTGAATTCAAGATTATTAATTCTTAATTTACTGTAATGGATTAGCAGGGCAATAATAATCTTTCTTCGAAATGGAATAAGCATCATTTTAGAATCATGATAAATGTTATTAACCAAATTTAATTTCCACCATAAAATAGCGCTCGACTAAATAGCGCTTGGAAAGTTTTGCGGAAAAATTTTAACTTTATCTCACCAAAGCAGTAAAAACACATCACATTTATTTCAGGTCAGTTCCTGTATTCGCTACTTGAGCGCTGTAGTCATTCCTTCTAATTCTGTAATCGCTAGGCGCCTTTCGTGTGGCAGTGGTTTGCCGCATAGCATCGTAGGGCCTTAAACGAGTGTCACGATTTCTGCACAATGGAAAATTGCGTAGTTGTTACACGATATATTAAATAAATAACTGAATAATAATCAAGTATCTAAAGTGGTAGCGGAGAAGTGGAAAAGCGAAGTAGAGGCTACGATCTCGTTTTCACATACAGCCTATTTTATTTTCTCCTTTTTTAAATGAGGCTTTAGGGCTTTTTTCTTATTAACGAACTATTTCCGTAATATTCTGTTATTTTGTATGATTATCGTTATCAATGTTATTCGTATTCTATTACAAAATTTTATCAAAAATATCCTTTGTTAAGAAACCTCAATAAAATTCTTAAATAGTGATACTATTAGTAGCAATCGTACCGACATGGACGATTTTTAAGGCACTAAAGTTGCTCCTTGAGGTTGCATATCCAAATAACCAATACCAGATTATTTTTGGGAGTTTCGTCATCTCAAGACAAAGGATCCCGCGAAGAAGTATGACATTTCAAGTTTCTCTCTGGTCTTTTCTCTTTTTAATTCTCTTGTATCTAACCTAAGTTTTGCCAATAGGAAAGTCTGAATTGAGTGTAAATACTTCTGCACAATGAGCTATAAAGAACGTGCATATGGACATTTATTATCTTTTATCTCATAATTTTATGACTCTATTCGTCCGCTGATGAAACGAAGCATTTTGCATAATCCATTTCGAAGACCGTAAGGCGCGATTGCATTTCGTTTCACTCATGGCTTTCACTGAGAGCAAGGAACGCATAATTAAATAAATCCTCTTAATCTTGATGCTCCTGTTGTCCTAAGCAACTGCAGAACCCTAGGCGGTAACAGTTGCCGGGTCCTTTGAAAAGTTAGTGAGTCGGTTCGTAGCGTCAAACAGCGAGTTAACTCTCGATAAATCCTTCTAATCATGAAGTCAATCGATCTTGCTCTCGGTCGATCGCAAAAGGGCATTAGCGATAACAAGTTGTCCCGACTTGTATTAAAGCTATTTGTCTTCTCGATTTCTCCCATTTCTCGCCAATGAAAGTTACCCTACTTACAGACTCCGAATGCTACTGTCTCAGGGGTATACTATAAATTATTCATTAATAACTACTTCTGGAAGATTTTTTCATCTCTTGGTTTGCAGTAATAATGATTTGATATTATATTGTGATATAGGTACTATATTTTCAGTGAAATAAATAACTGTGCAAGAAAATTGCATTTCTACCTATACTACGTAATGACTTCTTCAGAAACTGTAACCTGTACATAAGGCGACTTTTTTTTAAAACGCATATTATTCCCCTTTTCGTTTCACGTTGGCTTTCGAAATAAAATCACAGTAATGAGTACGATTCATTCACCTTTATTTTATTATAACCCCCAAATTCGAGACTTGCCATAGTTATAATTGCGGTGCATACTAAAAGGCTGGGATATTCACGTAAATGAACACAATAATAATTTTATTCGAAAGAAATACATCGTTTAGTGAAATACCTGCGAACGCTTTATAATTATTATTTTTTTTACATTCGTTTCAAAGAGTTTTTTTTATAAAAGCAATTTTTGTTACGTAAAACTAAATTCATGACAAGTTTTAACGTCGGTCATAGTGAAACACATCCAGGAAGTATTAAAAATTCGTTGAAAATATTTCATGTACCGGAGTGAACTTGCGATTTTGTGCTATTGAGTCTTTAGATCGTCCATTTCATCATTTATTTAAAAATTACGTCCTTCCGGATTCTGTTTAGATTTTTTCACAGACGGGTGCATGAGGGGAAAATTGGAGTATTTACCGAACATTACCTCTTAGAAATAGTGATTCTGTTCTCTTCTGAATCAATGAAAAATTATACAAAATACCCATATTTTCTAGTTTGTGCCTCGAACAAGAATATGAACGCGACTACTTTGGCGCTCCCTGTTTCCCATTCCCTGCGTTGATGACAAATGACTACGCTGTGAACACAACTCAATCAAGTGAAACGAGAATCAAATGATTTGTGGCGTGGAAACAATGCTTGGCAGTAGATAGCGGATCACGCGGGCGTGATGTCGACGGGCAGCAATCGCCCTGGGGGCATGGGCGGTGTGGGTGGCAAGGGCGACGCGGAGGCCACCCTTCTCCAACTCACTTTCCTCTGCTTCGCTTTCCTTTGCTCATCGAAATCAATGTGGAGGGGAAATTCGAAACAAGAATTCGAGTGTGCCAACTTTTCAAATGAGGTTTCTGCGCAGTCAACTTCGTTTGCGAATCTATGAAACATGAATGAAATACACGGATATGAGGACTCTAAATATAACGCGTTATAAATCAAATTAACCCTGATGGAACTAAAATTGTGTTTGATATATTTACCAAATATTTTATAATTTTTTTCAAGAGCGACCCATGGCGTAATGCCTAACGCGCTCGTTTTCTGTCTCTGGGGACGTTCAAACCCGGTCCAAGTGGAATCGGAGGTGGTGGATGAAACGGTGTTCGCGGCAGGTTTACTCGGGGTTCTCGCGGTTCCCCTGCTCATCATTCCACCACTCTCATTATAATTCACCCTCATGCCATTCATACGCCTTGGGAAGGCGCGACAGGAAGGGCATCTGGCACCCCTGTAATTTCCCTGCCATGACAAAAAGAGGCATCATATCTCCGACCCCTACTAGACAAGGGAAAAGGAGTTCATTCATTTAGTCTTTTCAATATCTTCCATTTATTTTTAACTATAAAATGAGTCGTAATACACATTCTTACGCTTGATATTGCAACATTAAGCTATGATACTATGACTATATATACTTTAATTAGGAAGTAATTAAACGACAAAGTAACCACAATTTACCTGGAGTTTTCTTGTATTGTAGGGATTTACCTTATATTTCAATGTGTAGCACTGTGGTAGAAGAAATAACTTAAACTCGCCGGTCAGCGTTCTATACCGTCATCTTAATACTGCATCTTGACATACCCAAGTCTCGTAGAGACTATGAAAATAAACGACAATGAAAGTTTCTCCGAAGTTATAGCTCACACGTTTTACTCATTTTTAACTAAAGGTTTCTCTTCAATCTGTATGGTTTCTGACTGAGCTGTCAAGTTGTTAAGTTGTAGTATTGAACTGACTAATGTGTTAGTTTAATTCGAACCAGAATTGCTTCAAAGTATACTCACTACATCGTTAAAGCTTTGAAATAAAAAAATTCGGCGTCACACCTATGAAACTAGTAAGTCAGATTAAAGAGAAATTATCACATCACAGCAAACGAAGATCTTTGAGGTTAAGGAATACCCAAAAGTTCGTCACGCTCGAGAAAGTGATAATGGTATTTTCCTAGTCCCTTATGGTTACGAGACATCCCACGAGGGACTGCCGCCGCTTATATGGTAGTGACAAAAGAAGTGTATTACGGTGAACGCTATGTCACTTTCGAAGGAATCACCTCTGCACTTACCAGTGGTTCGCACGAGTAAAGATTAGAGAAAGTTCGATAAAGAAAGTTAAATATATATTTAAAAGTAGGTGGTGCTGGTACTTCCTCCGTTAGCCTACCCTACTTCGATTTTATTAATATTATACAATAACTCGAACAGGATATCTTCCATCGTCATTGTAGAGACATGTGATCGGTTTTCAACATTGTTATTATGTTTTCGCCTACATAAAATGTATGTCCAAGTTATTAAGTGTTTGTGCATATACGAGTAGTTATGATGATTGTTTTATAAGGGCTACATCGAAAAAAAAATTTTTGTTAACCTTTGCCGTTTTATAAATAAAAATAACTTTTTTCTTCGTTTGTATTTCTGAATACATTTTAATTGACCATTATGACGATCGGTGAGTATGAGATGGAGTAAATACTTGTTTAGTCTTCACTGTTGCAGTTATAATTCCCGGAGTATAAAGCTTATTTGAGAATTATCAAGAACATATCATGATTAGATTTCAGTTAAATGTGAATATATTTCTAAAGTGTCTCGATAAAATATAAAGAAATCGAGAAAAATTACCTCATTTTGAATATTTGAATGTTAATTTTTAATTTAAAAAAGAATCAAATTCCTAGATTAACGTCGTTAGCTATTGAACAAGAGTTCATTCATATTGTGCACACAAAATAATGATTTAGTGTGAATTAATCGTTTCATAAGCACATTCATTGATGTATTTTATTAATCAATACTTGTATTACTAATAATCTCGATATTGTCTTATACATCATGTTTAAGACGTGTAATATTATCTGCGGGTTTCCTGTTCCTCCGTAATTCTTTTGTCACAGATATGATTTCCTTCCTGCTCACTCCTGTTATCCGTTTCCTTCCGTTTCTCAAATTCATCCTTAATGTAAGTAATTATTTTATTCTTCCCACGATCGAATGACACAATGCGTCAGACTTTCGACACAAATTCTTCTACCGTACTGCTATAGATATGAGGCCACTCCTTCAAGTTCCACTCCGAAACTTGTGGGTATTATTCCACCTCCTTCCCGTAAAACTCTCAGAGCGTGAATATTTCCCATGCTGACCACACTTGCGGTCCTTTTTTTCCCTTTGCGTCACAAAACATTTCACATCACTTACGAATTTTCTCTTTCTTTCGCAATCTTCGGGTAGCCTTGCTTGTGGGGCATTCAAGAAGTTTTGTTTTCACAATTGCGTGCAAAACAAAGAACGCTACTGGTCCTATAGGCATACAAGCTAGGTAAAGTTACATGAATTGAACATCGTTTTGTTAGGGGAAGTGATTATACCTGGAAAGTTTCTAGATACTGAATTGGGAAACGCGTCTCTCAGTTTGTGATGTGTCTTTACTTACTTGTACCAAAAAGCGACGTACAAATCTGAAAATTGCTTTGTTTAGTTCATTTTCAAAAACATAATTTATGTCGAATGAGAATCTATTTCGAATTAAATGTAAAATACCTCAGACATCCATACGGCAAACAAATTAAACCGCAGGTTGTCTTTCCTATGACAAATTAATTATAATGAAAAATTGTTTAAAAAAATATTGGGTAAAATATGTTGGACTAATTGATTTGTTTGAGAGAAATATATTTAAATTCCAGTTTATTGTGGGTGAGTATTACCAATATTTTACGGGGCATTGTAATGTTCGTTATGAATACTTTGACGGCGAGGGAGAGAATGACGAATGGCTACTATCTTCGTCGCTATATGGTGATACTGTCAAAATAGTCTTCTCGATACTGAAAAAGACGGATGGACAATACCAGCAGCAATTTTTAGTGCACTTGCTCATGAAAATATAACCCCTGAATATTTCTACAAATTTACATCTCAAGGATTGATAAATTTATTGATTGGTAACTAATAATAAAGTACAGTGTTATGAATTATGTAATATGGACGAGAAGTATTATTCTACTGATAGCAATAAGGAGCTTATAATGTATTTATGACTTACTATAATAAGTAAATCTAATGCATAATGACAATGTTTCGGTGAATGTGTACGCTTGAATATTCGTCCGCTATTAAATCTATTCCATTTAAGGGATATTAATAAGACTTTGTGAAATTGTATGAAACGGTCCAGACAAAAGAGTAGGCTGTTTAAAATATTTATTCGCCAAAGTGAAATTTTCTTCAAGGTACTATGCGAGTAATTTTAGTTCAATGAGCTTGGGTGTCGTCAAGAGAAACGATTGAAGAGTGCTATATTTGTGGAATATTCAACAAATATTTTTTAACCTACTGATATAATTTCATCAACTTCGTAATTGGTGTGATAAATTTTTATCTCGTGAATCTTAAGTACATAGAAGAAAGACTTTTATACATACAGGTATTTATATTGAAATTTTTTATTAATACTCCGGAAGAAATGTAAAGAATTACATATTTCTATTTCCAATATTCATGTTGACCCTTTATTTTATAGCGGTACTTACAAGTACCATCAATTTTAATATGTATTTGTTTATAATTGTAAACAGTTATTGTCTTTCTAATCGATTTATTTCGTTAGAGATACTTTTTCAAATAATCTCAAGTAGTTTTGGTTTAGTTTTGAACATTTATTTTCCTTTTAAGTGGAGTAAATGTCAGGATAGTTTTGGGATCGGGAAAATGCCTCTAATTGTACTTCAATGGCTGAAGATAGTTTACCAATGCACCAGTTTTCATAATCTTTTGTTGGGTATGTTCACGTCAAAATGGTGAAAAATGCATTCATTCATACGTGTGGTGTTCGTCTAAGAGTACAACATAAATTTCACTGTTAGTTTGTTCTTTGTATTTTTTATCGATAAGTGCATAGAGAACAGAAGAAAATAAATAAATAGTTCTCAATAATACTAAAGAAAAGTTGTGAATTTATTGGCTTATTTCGTGTGTGTGTTTCTTTCGTCATTCCGAATTCATTAATTAAGTATCTTTACATTAAATACCTATACCTTATTTCAGTTCACAACATATTCGCAGATGAGACGTTTCATGCCATTTCAGTGATGACTCCCGTGCATAATTACTGCTCTAAGATATTTTTCACTGCTTCAAGACGTAAAAACGCAGTCGTGTATGTCTTTAGTCACGAGATTTATTCTTAGACTCGCCGTGAAAACAGTAAACGACGAGTGTGGTCTCATGTGACTGGAACAAAGAATATTTCATCTGTATGCGCTTCACAAGCGCGAGTCCGATCCACGTTAAGTCGTAAAGCCTCTCGCCGGAGGATACTTGATCTTTAATCTCACTGCTACCTTAGTCTGTGTGTCACTCTTCATGACGGAATTTTAGTCATTATCCAGTCTGGGGGAAGGGGGATGAGAAGGAATATGAACGGGAGAGAAAAGGCAATATAGAAAGCTAAAACTTTCGAAAAACTACGTTTTCTTTCAAGACGTAACGCAAAACAGGTTACTTCTTAATATGTTCATTGCTTTACACGAAATCCAGATATTTAAGAAACTTGAAAATCGATATTAAATCTACTTGTGAGATTCGCCATTTATTAAAATTATGAATTAGAAAATTTCGCCAGTGGTTTCCTAACATTCCTGAACAAAAACCTTTGACTAGTTCCACACAAAGCTGAGGGCACTCAATCGAATTTACGAGTAGATCACTTCGAGATGGTGGCCTGTGACTATTACAACTGTTGGGACAACGAACCCTTCTTAAACTATACTACACTTTTATAATGATTGAATACCCACTTTGATTATAATTACAGACAAGTCACCCAAGCAATGTTGAGCATCAGCTCACAAGCTGGAAAGGAGCTCGAAATAGGGAAGGGAGAGACTACAATGGTGTAATTTTCTCGGTTAATTTAGTTTATAATTCGTTCCACGTAAAAAAAGAAAAATAATCAATTTTGTAGAAATTGTTCTCTTTTTTTTTTCTTGTAGGTTTTTTCATAAACGTTTTCATAACTTCTGCTGAAAAATTCGTCTTAAACCACTGCGTGAAAATCTTCTTTGTCCGTTTTTTTTTAATAAAAAAAGGTGCTTCAGTAAAGACGTTTGTTGGCAAACCTCAGATTTGTGTTCTGTAACCCAAAAAATATGATAGTACCGAAAGTCATCTCTCCGTCAGAACTTTTCATCCAAAATTCCTCGTTTCCTGTTCTATGTATAATGTGGGATAGTCAATCATAAGGAAACTACGTAAGCAAGCATATCGTGAGAATACCATAATTCGATTGTTGTTATTATTATTATTATTATTATCAATTTTTACTCCACTTTCATTCGTCTGATTTATATTTCGTGTAATTTGTTCTAAAAGTGTATTTAGTCTGGCAACAACAGCATCGAACTTCTACTAGTTTTTATCTTGTATTAAATATATGCCTTCAAATATGCTTCAATGAATATTTAAGAATAAATACATATTATCTTTATTCTGTATTTAAATTCCTGTTGGTTTTTTATACATTGCACCGTGGTACCAAATGTATAATCAGTGGAAAAGTATCATTTATCATTTAGATAAATATAAACGATTCTCGAAAGTTTGCTCGTTGAAAACTGCATATCACTGCTTCAGTTAACCTCTCTACTCATAAATAAATTATATTCTGATATAAAGATAAAAATCGAGTCTAAATATAAATTCAAAATCCTTTCGACCGATTCAATTCACCCGTGGCGACTCTAAACTTAACTTATTCCTCACGTAAAGAGATTTTGAGATATCTTTTGTGATTTCATAGCGTCTCCTCAGGTGGGCTCCATAGGGTGCGTGCCTCCGAGGGATAAGCAAGCACGTCTTATGAGACGTGGCTCTTCACTATTCCAAGTACGTCCCTCTCGCTTCTCTCCACCCCGGCGGAGCAAGCTGCTTAGCAGTCCTTCACCCCACACCGTACCTCACATTCATCGGTTCGGTGACAACCCTTCGGATTTTGAAATGCAACGCGGTTCGTTCTCTTTATACACCTACACGCAATGAAGTTTCAAGACGACGTAAATGGTGATTGGATACCAGAATGTCTTAAACACAAGAAAACAGAAATAGTTCAAAAAAATTACATTAGAAGGATGTTTTATAAATTATTTAATAAAATACTCATTGGTAGCTCAAGGCTAGGGTACTCGCTTGCCTACAAGAAATTCCGTGTTTACATCTGGAAAGAAAATATTAGCCAGTTTTCAGGATTTTTCAGGGTTTCAATTCATTTGTTGGAAAAAGACCCTTGGTTACGGAATCTTGATTGTATCTTCTCCTTGTTGCTCCTCGCACTATATATCACTGAGTGAGTTATCCCATTTTGAGTTGGGCCTCTATAGCAGTTATTGTGATCCATGGTCCACAATAAATAAAATTTGGATCAAATTCTATAGAATAGAAATGGGGATATTCTTGGAGGGAAAAAGATAATATAATCATATTCCCGCTATTCTATGTTATGAATATGTGGATAAATAGGCTAGCGAGGAATAACCTTTACGTAACATGAAATGTCACTGCAGTTCCTTCGCGTGTTTGGACATCTTTCTGATTCATCTAGTTCCTATTTCACTGAAGCACTTGCTACGAAAAAAAGGGTGTTTTATTTCCCCCGACGAAAATTGTCGGTATGTGTCCGTCTTTTGACGACTCATAAATACTTGAGAGAGTTGAGTAATGGGTCTCCTTTCCTTCTTTATCATCCCGAATCATCTGTGTCCTTCACCCAGTCCGTGGATGCATCGTTGCATCGTTGCGCCCTAGCTCAGAGCGTTGTCCCGTGCCGGGGAAGCTGCAGTGCCGCGTGAACAACATGTTTCGGTGCACGTCATCTCGAATGAAGGCCCCATTAATTTGTGGCTGCGCGACGGCCGTGCGTGACGCCACGGGCAGAGAGACGACGGAGTGGTAGCCAGTAGAACCTATAAAGTGGGTGGCCCACAAGGAAGCGTTCTTTTACCGATGGTTAAAGCATATTTCGGAACGAATCCATTTTTACCTCATCATCAGGGGATCTCAAAGTAAATTGTAAAATGGTGTAAATTCTTTCTGAATTTGGATCCTCCGTTTTCATACAAAAATACAGCAAAAATATTTCTCGCAGCTCTCAAGAAATTTTCAAAATTTTACGGAACAAAACACAATTCCCGTTATTTTTATACATATTTCCTTAGAGTTGAATGTAGGTATCATATGTACATTCTGATAGTTGCTGGCACATTGAGTTGCAGTGATTTGCTATTTCTAAACGTGATAAGAAAAGAAGCAAATTCCTGCTGTCCTGAGCAATTTCTCGATTTACCTTGGATTTTTATTCTATAATTCCTAATCATTGGTAGTCTGCGTAGCATTGTATTAAATATTCATTCGTAAAGTAGTATTTTATGAGGTACTTTCAAAATTTTTCTTGCGTAAAAAGTCCGTACATTTGTCACACATGAAGTTGTGTGTTAGCATTTTATGGATCTCTTATTCCAGCACATGTTCTCCACATGACCATGGGAATGGACCAATGAAAGGACATCTCTGTCCTTGACGCCCTGCGAGCACGTGCGACGTAAACACCTTTTTTTTACGACGTTCACCCGTTCGATCATGGCACTGTGGTTCCACGGCGGCTGTCTTTGATGTGACGAATAACACGACCTAGAGTAATTATGACTTCTGTACATGTGTTTACTACACTTCGAAATATATATGCAAAGAGATTTTAGGTAAAATAAAGTGTACATATTCAAATAAATTATTTCACAAAAATACGTCGAACGAGCTATTAAAATTATCACTCCATATCAACAGGTCGAACTTTGTACATCAGATTCATGGCAAGTCAATAGGCCAATTTGCAGATTTACGTTTTAATTAATGCTCCTGTATCATGTTTTGGGATCTCTCTCCCTCCCTCAAACTTTGAAAATAATGAACAGAAATAAATCATTATTTGAAGATAGTATCCTCGTTTTCTGACTCACTATATAATTTTTTTGTCGTAGCCTTATTATATTGTTTTGTATTTGTAACAAACATTCTGAACCATTGGAATTCTTTATGTTAGTAGTATATAGTAAATGTCACGCACAATGGAATACTTGTCTGTACATCAGAATCTGAGACGTAAGCACGTGAAGTTAGCGTGTAAAATCTTAAACTTCTTGTGATGCTGTAACAATCATTAATTTGCTTGCGCGTGAGCGGATTAGTTAAGATTCTTCTCTTAAATTGTGAGCAACATTAATTTTATCCTTGTGGCAGCAATATCATGGGTCGCACTAAAATGGAAAGAGCTAGGAACAAAACCCCATCAGTTCGTTAGATTGATTGGCAGAAATTGCCGAGTGTAGAGGAAAGTAATGTTGCAACACATTATGGAAAAGTAATGTGCGAAATAAGTAATTCCTTTTACGTACTAAGGGTCGTAATTACGATGGTAATTACGAACAATAGTATGAAGCAATGCTCATTTGTGTTCCGTCATGTTACATGAACCCTCTTCTCCCACATTCCCTCCGTCGCTCCTGTCCACTGCGACACAGTCTCCGTGAAAGCCTTCCCTCTCTCCCCGCACTCTGAGTCTGAACGCCGTGCGTTTGTCTTGTGTTGCAGGAGGAGGCGTGGGTGACGGCGACGGCGCTTGGGTTGGCCGGATGACAACAGTGCCCTGCCACGCGTGCCCTCGAGTGCATGGAGCGAGTGGCGTGTGCTGCGACGCCGCTTTGGACGGCGGCGGCGTCGCGGCGTCGGGTCTCGCGGCGACCAGGACACGAACCAGAACCCTCGGAGGGTGCTAGAACGATACCACGCTCCAAAGACTCTCCCGGGATAAAAATTCCCGAGAGGTCCCGAAGTGTGCATCCGTTGTTCGGATCCTTGAACGATTCACGGACCGAATCAGTGGAACAATCATTGAACGAATCGTACGCGACGCGAGTGATGGCGTCAGGACAAGTGAATCGAAATGTGACATCGAACTCAACGAAAATCTCGTCGAAGATCTCAAGTCCCAAGACTTCTGGGAGGCCTCTTCTTCTCCCGATGGCGACAAATAACTGGTGGACGCTCCTCGTTTTTCTTCTGGTGACGACGATGTCATCGATATCCGCGACGGAGGTGACGGCGGGAGATATGGTGCCGGCGAAGGTGGCGATAGTGGAAGCGCCAGCGTCGAGTCTGGAAGTGGCGGTGCGGGCGGAGACGCCTCGACGACCTGCGCGCGCCCCCGCGCCCGCGGCGTCGCCGATGCCAGACCCCGCCCCTGCACATGCGGCAGGGTCACCCCCACGTCTAGAGCTCAGCACAGAGTTCTTCTTGGTGAGTGGTCACTACAGCACAGCAAGGCGGGTAATGACGAAGTTGATCAGGAAGCGAATGATAACACAACTTTCATTATAACATTCAATGATTGATTTTTAATTCGAGTATTATTAATTTCATAATTAATCAAACAACTCGAATAAAATATATCATTAATAAATAAAATACATTTAATATTCAATTATTAATTTAGTAAAAGTATTATTCCTGCACAATAGTTTTTATTTTGTTCTGATAGTAATTTATTTACTTCAATATAGCAGTCACATCTCTAGAACGTACATACTTTCACAATGTTTATTTTGTTCAAGTTATTAGAAGTAAATTGTAGGACTATTTAAACGATTTATATCATAGTAGACGTTATACAATTGTTTATTAGACGAATCAAGATTATATTCCGAAACACAGGGATAATCAAAAACAAATGTGTTAAGTGTTTGGTCATGTGTAACCATGTGTATTGGGGAACGGTCGATCTCAATCCCGCGGGCAGTTCCGACCCTTTTCCATGGGTCGAGCTCAACCCTGTGTCTTGTAATTTATTCTGATAATACAATCTGTTGGGATGAAATTGAATGTCATCTTTTTAACATGATTTATTTTTATTTACCTATTCAGCTTTTACATTTTAGTTCATATTCATTTGAGCCATTTACCTCGTAATCTATGAAGTAAATCAAATAAGGTAAAATGGTGTATTGATGTATTTATTTATGTTATTCTGGTGCAATAATGTCATTCATGAAGACACCATTTTTATTTATAATTATTATTTCATTTTCTTTGTAAATACATGATCGTCGTGAGTTCTGTAGTTCTTGGACCGATAATAGACGTGGTCAAATGATGGTGCAACTGGAGGATCAACTATGTTGACAGCGCCGAAAATCCAACTCAACAAAAGTTTTCAGGGAAATTACGGGGCTCAAACAACAACTAGTGGAGCAACTTTTTCCAATGGTGCCATCAGTTACTCACGGCTAATAGCTTCTTCTACAGTGTCGTGCGACGATGGATCAACTATTGGTGCCCCCAGTTGCTCAAGGCCTTAGACTCAGCTGCTCTTCCATAGGTGCCTGATCGTGTGTCCCCCGCCGCGCCTTCACACCCGGCTGTTGTGGTGGTGACTCGACGACCTGGAACCGCCCCGGGTGATGTGGCGTTGCTGCCTGCGGGCGGCATGGGCGCTGGAGGCAACCGATCGCTGATTCGTCCACCGGTGCGGACGATCGCAGGTGTCAAGGGAGGCGGCCTCCTCCGACGGGAAGCATGGGTCATCCCTCTGCTCGTCTTCTCCACGCTTTGTATGGTAGCTATCGCGGGATTCGAGGTGAGCGATCTTCTTCAGATCACTTAAGACCTATATTTTTATCTCATTTTGCAGTCCCGCTCATTCAAAAATAGCTTCATCCATTTTCATGGAAATCAATATGACTTGAAGGAAGATATAGCCATCTATAGCGTTTGTGTTTCCGGAGAAATTTGTTTGTATACTAAAGATAAAAAACGTATTAAGGACATGAAGGCGAAAGATAAACTGTGAAGTACGTGTATGCTACCAGTTGATTCGCCTCTGCTAAGAAAAAAAAGAGGCTAATAGCGAATTTCCATCGATTTCTTGAATTAACGTTCGTAAGAACAAGTACGTAGGTGTAATAAAGTGTAAATAAATGGATGAAATGAAGATAATTTTATCGATCGCCTCTAAGGTACGCAAGAACCCCTAAAAAAGAAGGACGTGTTGCATTTCAATTGTCTCTTTGAAACGGAAAAGTATGAGCGGTGTAGACAGCAAAATCCACTAAATTTCGGAAAAATGGTATCCTATTTGCATACAAGGGAAGCTTGGAGTTACATAAAGTACTTCAATATAATTTTTTTAAACCCTATTTCATGGAAAAACATATCTTACTATATTGAATTCTTTCGAAGTCAATGCTCCCTTTGAAACGTTTTCTATTCTTTGCCACCTTTTCTCCTTTAATTCTGACGTATGAAATCATCAACTAATACAATTGATTGGTCTTGTTCATGAATATTATATTTCGTATATTCTGCAAGACCAAGAAACCATTGTATGCATAACAATCCTTAAGTGTGTCGATGAAAAATTGGTAGAAACGTCTCCAGAAATAAATTGCCATAAAATATTTTAACGACATATTGACGAAGGTTTATTTTGGGAGACACCGCCACCATGTTCCCTCAAAAGGTGTACTACGCTCTCTCCGTAAACATGATTCTTTCCAAGCGTGCTCAAAATAGGTACGATTCTGAGAATCGTTCATTCTTTTGTCTTTAATTTCTCTCCCACCAAACTGTATGACGCAGCAGTTCTGTAAATCGCAAGCCTTAGCAAATATTTCTTCTTCCTGTTCCTCAACGCGAAGAAATTCCTTTGGCGAGTGCACCATGTGAACGCTGGAGGCCCACGTCGAAGCTTTTCCGCCTTCGTTCACTCCACCCTGGAGGTGATGGAGGTGGAAACGAAAGCAACGCCGGAGGCAGGAAGGATAATGGGTGGAGGAGGAAAGTGTTGGTTGTCACAGCAACAGTGGAGATGGAGTAGTTCAAGAAGACGACGGTTTTGAAGAAGATAGAAACACGCGAGATACATGCACTGAGAGAACAGGTTCGGAAAACGAAAAGGTTTCGTCCAAACCTTAGGATGTAACATCCCACTTCATAATACGCAAGCTGTGAGGTAGGGATGTCGTATCCAAAGGTTTCAAGAAATCCATCCACTACACTGAATCTGGACCTCACACCCAGTTCTAGGATACTCACATCCACAGGGAACTCAGCGTGGGAATCGAAATCGATGGAAGAAGAAAATGAAGTGGGAGAAAAGGAAGAAGTGGTGGAGGAATAGAAGAAGAAGTGACTTACAGAGTCAAACGTCTTATAGAGGTAGCAGTGGAGGGAATCTGAAGATGATGGAGGAATGGAGGCGTCGGCGGTGGCGGTGGCGGAAGCGGCGACGAACCGTAACGAGGGCGGACCGCTCTCCACTTTGTCTGCGGCGTCCGGAACCCGTAATTAAATCACAATCAACGCCGCTATCGGTTCCCCAGATGGATTCCGATCCGACACCGCCCCGTCCCTGCGGCTGCACCATCCGTTACGTTCCACCCCGCGTCATTATATAGCACCGTTTCAGCAGCTTCTGCACTCGCCAAACAATAAGAATGTGTTTTTCTCTTTTCGTTTGAATACAATAAGACAAAATATATTAGTCTAAAACAATAGACTTTATTGTAAATTGTAACCGATATATCATTCTCTACGCACCCTTCTTAATTTATGAATATAACAGAAACGTTTTCTTCATCTCATACGTCAAGCATAGAGACAGCTCCAAAGATATTATTCAAGATGATACACGATTTTTACGTGGTTCATTAGTTAGCAAAGTATCTTAAAATTTTTAATTATTCCTTTATAAAGTATTTAGCAAATAAAAGCTTTATCGAGAATGGACTGCCACTGGAACTGATCTTGATTTATGAAGTTTCTGGAGAAGCTTTCTGGGTTCGTCACGGAATTTTGTCTCCCATTTTGGACTAACATCATCTGAGGTCACTCCTTGGTCATTTTTAAGAAATGGATCGTGTTCGTTCCAATATTTAACGAATGACTTGACATGGCTCACATTTTTACGTGTGAAATGTACGTTCATCAACAGATATAACTGTCATATGTAAATTTTCTCTTTTCAATCTGCCCAGAAGATTATTTTATTATGGAAAGAATTTGAACGACTTTATTTCGCCCTGGCCGATTCCTCTTGACTGAAAAATCTACAGAAAATACAAGAAGACCAATACACGTGGATCCTTAAACATGGAAGAGTTGGGGATAGGTCAAGTAGAGTAGACTGGGTACGGTTAAAACAATTTCGCTTATATCGTCCTTAGTATTGCAGTTTCAAAGCCGAGTGATGATGAAGATATGTTAAATACAAGAGCATGTACCTATCTACTAATGGGCAGTGCCACTTTAGTACCTGGTGTGTTAGTTTTAGTAGTAGATCAAATTTAAAAATGAATCCGATTTGTTTCAACCGTCCTCATACTGGGGGCGGTGGAAACTGATTGGGGTCAGTTGAAACACATACAAATAAATAAAAATATAATATTGTAACATGTTTCATTCATTATTTATTCTAATTCTCTTAATAATTATGGCACCATTTGAAAATATTTATCAGTCTTCAATGTTGTAATACTCTTAACGATATTTTGAATTAACCTTTAACGTTTTTAGGGCTCACAACTTAAAACGTATATTATCAGTCGTCTGTGACAATCTGACTACTGAACATTGATACACAATTTACGTAATTAACAAAAACAACAAAAATCAACAGCATTTACTTTAAACAAAACAAACTGGACGAAGACAATCTGAGAATAAAATAAAAGAAAACATTTCTTTGATTTTGATGATCAAACAAAAAACTAGTTTTTGAAAGCTTTCGCTCCTGCTTTTCATTAAAAACTCTGTTGTGTGTTTTATATCCTTTATTTTGATTTTCTTCCTCACCAGATGCATCTCGCTTTGATACTTATATTGTTGTATTTGTACATGGGAAAATGTAGCGTGCTATTAAAGCTTATCTTCATGGAGCGATAGGAGTAAGGAGTTGGGTGGTAGGTCATTGTTAGTAGGTGGACCGCTTGGCTGGATTTACCAACAGCTTGGCCCACGTGGAAGGGTTAGTAGTAGTGGTTAGTAATAGTTAGAGTTATTGATACTAGGAGGAGCTAGAAAGAAGGTTTGCTTTTCAGTAGTCACAGCTATATCAACTGGGACATTAATATGAAAAGCTACAAATTTTCTGGCCCCATCGAGAATCGAACCCGGGATGACTTGGTGATAAGCCACAACACTACCACCTAAGCCACGGATGGGACACTTGAGCCACGCGTGGTGCATTTCACTTTCGTCTATATCTTAGGAGTGAACAGTTGTTTTCTCTATGCTTCTCCGCCGCTTTTCGCAATAAATATCCTGCTTTTACCTCCTTATAAGCGTCTTTATATCTCGACAAGTCAATCTGCCCTCTCGAAGTCTTTCTTGTACATACTCTCATACAGAAAACAATTTTTTTTTATAATTTCAACCGTCCCCAACCTCTCCTTTAGGTAAAAAAAACAGTTTATAATCATGGTGACAATGACATATTAAAACTAGTCACGATGCCCTATCCTACAAGCTTTATTTCAAACACAAATACATTTTGAATACTCTCACTTGAATAGGAACCATAATAATTGGAAAAATCTCCCAACAAAAATACTTACTTTTGGGTATCAAAATATAATAGGGCCTCCTATAAACAACTGCAACGCGCGGTGAGCGACACAACACTGAGGTTCGTGTTCGGAATTGTTGTCCGCTTCGTTCGCCCCGTGGATTCCTTACCCCACCACCTACGGTTTGCGAGATATTTGTTTTGTTTTAACCGTACACAGTCTCCCCTACTCCGCTTACCTTTCATAATTTGCGTACAGAATCATATTTGTGAAGTAAAAAGTAGTTCACTCTCGCCTTGTTTCTCTGTCCTGACCAGGATTTCATCTAGGTTATTGCGGCTTCATCGCAATGTCTTAACTACCAAGACCACGAATTTTAGTGTGTCTGCAGTATTCAGAATGATCGACTGCTTGAAGGCGAAATACTTATTCTTTACTCACAAATCCATTTTATATTACAATAATTTGTTAGTTCGTATTCATTTAATAATAATTTCTAAATTTTCTCATCATATCTAATATTAATTCAATACCTAGAGAGTTATATTTTATGTAGAAATCTTATTTATGTAAAAATAATGGAGTGCTGCTGTTGGTTTTAATTTACATTTATACAAACATTTTGTTAAATTTGTTTGACTTCCAAAACATCTCATCTTGGAGAAAATCACAGCAAGCAAAAATTGAAGTTGAAATAATAAAACATTGTTGATAAAGAATTATTTATCAAGCTAAACGTCTTGGATAAATAAAATAATACTAATAAAATGCAATACTTTACAATAAAAACAATACTAATAAAATGTTTTTTAAAATAATTAATATATAAATATATTTATTGTCAAACTTCGTATTGCCACGAGGAACAAATAAACAAATTTACTCTGCGGAAGAATCCTAACGACTGATTTTAATATGTCTCCGATATAAGAAAAATTATGACATGTTCTCCTCCTTAAAAAGAACAAAAATTGTTTAAATAATTGTAATATTTAATACGTTATATGTGAAGAATATTTAAGATATATTATTTACGATGGATTATGATAGCAGAATAGTTTAATAAACGCCTTCTGTTATTAATTTATTCTTCAAAATATATTGCTATTAATAGTAACTATTCACATCTCTCAAAATTCGAGTCCGATAATGAGAAAAGTACTCATGACGCTGTCGTGCCCAAATGCTGCTATTCCTATTCTGGTACCCAATGGGCCTATTTGTAATTCGCCTCTCCCTGAAAGAAAACCATAAAAAACCAGGCCACAATAGGGCTATAGACGTCCGAATAATGTCCACAATAAGCAATATTAACAGCATATATTAAAGTTATTTGTATTTTAAGAAATTAGCAACGTGGCCAATATTAGCAAGGAAGCAAATATGGTCAATGAAATACTTATATCACCAAGAGCCAATCCCAGAAGTTACGTAAGGCAAAAAATATACATTATATACTAAACTTTAAAATTATCATATGAAAACGTTATTTAAAGAAGGTATTGCAGAGAATTGAAAGAATTTTCAATTTCACAACTCTAATAAATTATATGAACTTTTGCAAAGCAGCTGAAAAAGTGGGGAAAATTAAATGAATATTAATGTAATATATTTGTGATGCTTACTGTAAGTTATTAAAGCAAAATATAGCCAATAAAACAGATTTGATAAAACGATACATGGTATATAAATAATTTCGGTTTATTTAAATTAGTATTTCTATAGTTCAATTAAAAGTAATAATAGTTTTTGCGAATGATCTAAACATTTGCATTTTACACATATAATTCGATAAAAGTGCCCCGCCGTGACAGTGTTTCCACTGCCGTGACCAGGATTCGAACCTGGGTTATTGCGGCCACAACGCAATGTCCTAACCACTAGACGATCACGGCTACTTGGGACGATGTTATCATGAGACGTTGGTATTACTGATTCTAAACAATAAAGGGAATGTGATTGTGAAAATGTTGGTAGTCTGATGTATCCCGATAATAGCTAATTGTAATATGGTGGAATTTTTTTTTTTTTGGGGGGGGGGGNAACCTGAACTCCAACTAGATAAAATTGACGTTGATAAATTGTATGCTTTATAAAAGTGTTACCAGATTAATAATTGTTATTAGTTATAATTGTTATTGTTATTAATAATAGATTAATAAAATTAATAATACCATATTAATAAAACTAATAAATATCATATTAATAAAACTAATAAATACCATATTAATAAAACGAATTATACCATATTAATAAAACCAATAATACCATGTTAATAACTTTTATAAATAATTGTTATTAATGATACCAGATTGTTAATTATTTATTTGATGCATTTCATTTAAGGTAATATTTATAAAATTTGTGTTGCAAGACCATAATTTTTAAACAAAAATAGTCCCCGGTTAGTCCCTCCATTGATTATGGTCTAGATCCACCACTGATTGTAAATATATTATTCTTTTTGAATTGTCGAGATTCAAATAAACTGTTAAGAAAAATGTATCACTCCACGTTAGGTAATGCTTATCATTCACTTAATTTTAACGCATGTTATTTCAATATATATATTTTTTTATTTACCAACAATTCTACAGAATCGCAATCCTTAATTATAAGTTACTTTCAGGGTTGTTACAAGTGAATCGATAATTCAACTAAATCGGTAATAAATTCACGCTTCCATCATTCTTGGGGTTATTTGTAACAATTGACGTGGCGAGGGACACTTTTCCTCAAATACTGAATATAGCGAAAAATTTCTTTGTGAGGTCTTTGTCGTTCTTTATTATGGAATTGAAACACTTTTTTCTTAATTGAAGAAAACACTTCAAATAATTTTAAATAAATTTATTGTCAAAAAACAGTACAAACTGCGTATGACCACGTGGAGGACAATAAACTAATTTACTCTCCGGAAGCAAGCAAGGGACCTTCCCATCAATTCCGATCAAGGGCCCTAAGGCAGAGGCGGATTCAAAAATTTCAGTAAAAATTCCTGGAAAAGAAAAAAAATGTGATTTTTGCCGTTTATGTTGCAAGCACATTACGACAGAACTGAAATCGCAACTGCTTCGACGTATTGAAACAGGTAATCAAGTTTTTTTAAACATGATATTTTTTCGTAAAGATACATTCACTATATGTCCTACACCTAATAGTTTCTTGGCATGTCTTTGGCGTTAATATTATTATTCCTACTTCTTGTAGAATAGCTTGTAGTTTACGAGAAGTTTTTATATACTTCTTTATGAAGACGTGAAAGCTCGGGTCTACTTCTAAAAGGTGACTAAATTTCTAAAAACTATGCGATCTTAAAGAAAATATATTTAAGTGTTAACACAATGGAAGTTTCGAGGGGGTTATGGAAGTTGTTAATTTGAAAAACTGTTTCAGAGCTCAATAGAATCCATTGAGCTCCATAGAAAAGGTTGTTTTTTTTCAGAGCTTGACTTCGTAGATCGGAAAGATAAATTAGTTGTTTCTTTACTTTTAGTTACGAGATATCAAATGATAATTTTGTCTTGAACCCGTACGTCCCGTTGCTCCTTCACATTGTGTGATTCTAGTTTCCTTATTATTTTATGGTGTTTTTAAAAAATTCCCAATTAACCAAAACATACAGTACTATAATTTCTAATAAGTAATTGTGTATCAAACGTAACATAATCGTACGAAGTTAAGAGTTTCGAGATATCTCGAAAACGTAAAAGATTTCCTTTGAATTCTCAAAATTTCGTGAAGTCCAATATCGTGTGTTAATGGGTGTTAATCACACTTCCCCCTCGAAATCTCACCAACAAAACGATAAATCGGAACCAAAACTTGAGAATTGAATTTGACTAATTAGAAATTGATCCTAATTTCTTGACAACTAATTCCAACATAATTTAGTTCAAATTAAATAAAGTTCAAAATTATGAAAAATAATGATTATAATTATGTTTAATTTTTATTAAAATCATTGTACTGATTGTTTGAACACTTTTTCGTTTACGTTGCTTCGATTACGTGTCGTGACAATATTTATTCGTTTGTTTGGTCAATTATTTAGAGCCAAACTTTTTTTAAGAATTCTATTCATATCTTGATAATTATTTATTATGATGATCTTGTATTTAAAAAAGTATGATTGGAAGATTGAATGTAGCACAAACATGTCCCACCTCCATACCCAATGAAGTGAGATCGGTTTCCTTCTGTTGAAAGTAGAAAAAATGACGCGCGCCTTTATCACAAGTCGCCATCAAGGCGGGATGTCGGCAAGGAAGTGTGAGAAAGAGCGATAATTATCCTCCTTCAACATCATCGCTCACTAGTTGAGTGTATAATTGTGTCAATGTTCGCTGCAGGTTAGTGTTCTCATTCGTTGTGGCGTGAGAAAGCAGATCACGATGATGGATCGGCTTGGATCATGAATAACAGGAGGAAATAAAATGAAGAAGCGATGAATCAACACCGAGATATCCCTTAATGCGGGGAAATAAATGCATCTCTTAGAGGCAATTAATATTATTTTCAGATGTATAGCCACATTTAACTCATCCCCCCAGCCAAACCTACGATGTCGGTTTTTATATTGGAAGATCTTGGTTGGCTTGACTACTTAAAAATTAAAAGAAAAAAAAAATCCAATGGAATTCATAACAAGGAATGAACATGATAGTCAATGTTATATACTTCAGATTAATTAACTTTTTTTCAACGCAACGTTTACTTTCGGAAATTTCTCAATTTTGAAAACGTTTATTTTTCTGATATGTCAAAATTTTCTGTAGGGGCTATATTTTTTGTCATGCTTCGATTGTGACCCATAATTTCAATGGTGGAATCGAGCGTCGCTCTTTTTGTGAAGCTCAAATTATTTGAAATACTAAGAAGAGAAATTCTACTCCCATTAACGACCGTTGTATAATCTAATTAAATATTTTATTGAAGACTTACGTCCTTTAACGGACGAATTCTATAATTTGCTCCTCCTGACGACGACTTCAAATGTTAAGAACTTTAAAATCGAAACGTTGAAATCTTTAAATCACAAGATATATAGTATTGGTCCGTTAAAGGTCGTAAACTTTTAATTATTTACTTAATTTTACTAAGAAGGGAAGTTCCATGTATATTTTCTATTAACAGGGTCCGACAAGCGATTCCAGTGTCGTTTTTATTACTTATTATTGTTCTAGAATTCTTCTATCTGTTTTCTGAAATCATTTAAACATACCAAAAATTCAAGTATTTATATTTGTTGGAAAAATGTGTTTCCAAAAGTTTTCAAGTCTTGTTTCGGCCATATCGCGATGTTTGCTCATTCTTGTCTTATGCTCCGCAGGTGTTCGTGCTCTGCAAAGCCCGACGCACGACACCCTCTCGCCGCCATCTCTTCCTGGGTCAGATGCTGCTTCTGGGTCTGTTCCTATGCGCGGGCGTGGGCGGGGTGCTGGCCGCGTCGCCGACACCCGCCACGTGCGGCGCGGTGCGCTTCGGCGCCGGCGTCGCTCTCGCCCTCGTCTTCGGCGCGTTGCTCGTCAAGTGCGTCTTCCTCATTAGTCTCAACGGCGGCGTGTACTTACCCGCCCCCTACCAGGCTCTGTTGCTGCTCTTCGCCGTCCTCATCCAAGTGGCCGTCGGGTTGCAATGGCTGCTCAATGCACCGCCGCAGGTATGCGACCATGCTATTCCACACTATGCTACTACGAAAGATATGAAACCCCTCAGGTTTGCTTGTCACCTAGTTCCCGGCGTGGCCACAAAAAAAATTAGTAGCTTTTCACTTCAATGCCCCAGTTCATATATAGCTGTGACGATTGAAAAGCAAACCCTCCTTCTTCTATCCTCCTCTCCTACTCCTAGTATCACCAACTCTTACTATAACTACTCCCACTAACACCTCCATGTGGGCCAAGGTGTTGGTAAATCCAGCTTCTAACAATAGCCCTCCTACCCACCTCCTACCTCACGTCATGTAGATATGCTTCAATAGCACGCTACATTTCCCATTTACAAATAAAAGTAAAAAGAGATTGGGAATCATGACAAAGAAATTTTTGTAAAATAAAATACCCACATTTCACAGGATATTATCGGGAAAATCGTGCGTTGTATTGACAAAATAATATCTTCCCACTCGAGCCGCGTCACTTACAATGTCATCACGCTTAACGCAAAACCGTTGAGACAACCCTACTAGGGAAGATACGTTTTATGTGTATACTTTTTTTTCCCTTTCTAAACACGTTTGTCATTCAGTGTAGATTTCTAAGATTAAATTAATATCTCTCCTTATGTAGTGTTCAAATCTGAAAAACATTCATAATGATTTTAAAAAGATTTAGCTAAAATTGTTAATAACTTTCATGAATTAACATAACTTGAATGGAAATTTCGTTTGCTGGAATAGGCGGCTTATTTAATTACTTGTTTACGTCTAATATACTCTTTCGTAAATTCAACTTAGTTATGTAATAACAAATTTGTGAATGTCAATTTTGACAAACGAAGACTTGAACATGAGGCGAAACGATGTGAAGAAATGTGAAATAATAAGAACTTGTCTAATGAAAAATTGAATTAATGAAATTATCACCACTATTCCCGGGTATATTTTCTCAGAATTGTTAACAAGATTCAGGTAACTTTTTACTGCGTGAAATATAATGCTAAAATAATACAAAGAAATGGAAAGGAATCGACTTTGCTCTCTAGTCCAAGACTAACCAATACATTTATCTCTGTGTACTGTCTACAGATGTGGTAAGCGAGTGCACGGACTGTTCAATACTGTTGTTCAAATAATTTGTTCATGCTTTTAAAATTATTTTGTGAGTATTTTAAACTGTCCGCAACGAGCTCTTTCTGAATCGTTCTATAGCGAGGACGTGACTACCCAGTTATTACCACATTTGTAAGAGAGGAGGCATGTTTTAATTACTTTTATTTCACCTAACCTTATTTACCATACTCATAAATGATTTCTTCTTTGTCACATCTTCCCGAAATATTTAAAGAAATTAATTAATAAATGTTAATTTGATAAATGAATCTATTTTATGATCCTTCTCTGTCTGTGAGATCATGAAACGATCACTTATAATTCATAGATATCTAATCTTATGAAGCAATCTAGTAGAAATTTATCAACGCCCACTATAATAATAGAACTTGGAGTTCTGCGCAGGATGACCTAAGAATGGAAGAAACAGGCACACTTCCTTTGCGACAGGTTGTCCTTAAATTGTGATGATTCTTTGGAGTGTACTTCGTGTATGCCGTGAGACATTTACGACAAAGATATAAACCGTATCTCTTGCGATTCAGAACCACTCAATTCTTCTGACAGTTCCTCCCACCCCTTCATGTACCATCTCCCCGGTCATCCAGTGAAAGTTCATAAGTTCACAATACAGCACAAGCCATATGTAATTTGGGAATTGAAAGTGAATGAAGTAGCGATTTTATTGTGTAAATGTCTTGGGGGCATTGATAGATATGGTCTCTCATCTTCAGTTTCATCAATAATTGCTCGCGCCATACTTTTATTAAAACAAACTAGTGGTGCAAAATCATTACAAATACTTTCTCATATATGTTTCTCCATCTGCAGCATAGAGTGAGAAGAATTTATGTAGTGAAAGCGTCATTTCTGGCGCGGTCCTCTATATTTTGGTGGTCTTACAGTGCTCTATTCACGCTCAAAATCTCTAGATGAACTTATTACTATCTTTTATTTGAAATTTGAGAGTAAAATAAATATTTAGAATATTACTTCAAAACATATAGCGACATATCAGTCTTATTAATATCGTAAAAGTTGTATGTAAATGTAATTTCGTTGTATATATAAATTGATTATTTTCGTATCTGCGTCTGCTGTCCTATGTTTCTTATCATTATCATATATTTCATTTCGATTTATTAAAAGTATATTCCACGTCTGCTTGGTCCATTTACACTACTAATTTTTGTTCAAGCTTCTTGAAACAGTAAACTAATGTGTAAGTGTAGCAGGCAAAAATTATTATACCGCGTCTGTACCAAACTTTCAAGCAAAATATCACTGATGTGGATGTATCACTGATTGTACTTTACGTACAGAAAATTTAAACAAAATCAAATAAAATAATATTTTCCGGGCCATTAGGTCATCAAGTCTACATTAAACAAAATCGTTGGCACCGTTTTTTAGAACATTCAAAAGAAACATCTATAGTAAAACAAATATTAGAGCACGTGTGTCGACAACAAGTACATTCTACCGTAAATACGAATTAAACTGATTCATCCGTTTACTCAGAATCGCTGAGCACAGACGGACGGATGTTATGCCAATAACCACTTTTTCAGAATAAGGGCTCGCCAAAACGGATATTTCCGTCAAAATCTCGCTTTCGAATTTTTTTCACGATTACAAAACTATCTATATACTACGTATATGAGAAAGAAAAAAGTAAAGTTATGACTTTTTCTTATAAACCAATGTAATATCTTAATTATATTTAATGCTAGATCTTTTCAGTAAAAAATATTGAAATGCTGATTTAAAAACGCAAATTACTGCGGCATATAGATCTCTCTATGACCAATAGAAGCAAAGTTAGTCACTAAAAAAAAATCATATTGTTGTTATTTATATACCGTAAGTATTGAAATTGTCAAAACTTTGTTAATGAAGATTCAAATTTTATTAAAGACGTTTTCCAAGAGAATGGCAGCCAAAAAGTAAATGACGAAATCGTCCAAATTAATAAAAAGCTTTGCAAATGTTTAATTAAAAATTTTCAGGTTCTTTAACTTCATCACATTTCTAATTAGTAACAGAATGGGTATTCGGAGATATTTGTTTATAAATACCAAGCACTCGGCATAATTCTATGAGTAAATGCTCCTGTTGTTTTACGTGAAGTACCAGTCGTTTCGCCAATTGAACCCTCTTCCACATCACTGCCCAATTGCAGAGCGAGCAACATTATTGCGTCATCGGTCTTGTGAACAAGTGAAGGAACTTCCGTGAACCAGGTAGCATATTGTTCCGTTCACTCACCCATGAAATTATTATCAGGAAGAGATGCTAGGTGTGCTGAGAGACAATAGCATTCCTTTTGTAAAAAACGTACTGGCACGTTGGCTTTGATACAAGCCATTCAAACTGAACACAACTATTTCACCTCCTCAAACCCTGCGTGTAAAACTAAGACTTTTCTACAATTTGGTGGTTTCTCAATGGTCGCATTTCACCTTTTTGGCAAAAAAATCAAGGTGAAATACTACACTTCGCGGATCACATTCCCGCGTTTAGAAATCGGCTGATTTTGCTTTCGGTTATGCTTCAATTATCTATCAATTCATTCATTGAAAATGTTGGTAGTTCAGTACATGATAGGAGTACTAAATTATTAGTAATATGAGAAAAGGTTAGAATGTAAATATTATCTTGCAGACATTCAACATTTATCGATTACCTTCTCTAGTAAGATATCTAATGTCTAATATTTCATCATTCCTTCCTTAGGCCTCGAAAGGTAGTTCACATGCCTTCACGGTACAGCCCAAGGGTTGGCTGTTGTAAAAATTAAATTAGAAAGAAATCTCTCCATTGAAAGTGGAACTATTGCTGACCCGATTCCAAAATTTATCGATTTCAATTCCATATTTTTTATCTTGTTTCCTAACTCGTTTATGATTCCTTAAATGTGTGCTTACATTACATCTCTTGTACTTACCTTTCAAATAACATTGCATTGTTGTGACAGCACCACTTGTTTGCACTGTCTAAAAGATTTTGCTTCTTCGTATTAAAAATTTATGTTATTTTGTCTAAAACTATGTCATGTCAAATTCATTACTTGTGTTTACCTTTGTATTATATTTATTTTTTGCGTAAGTTTTCGATTCAAAATTAAAACCACCCCAGAACTATCTATATTCTTACTCCCCCCCCCCCCC